>JAWWEM010042322.1:0-13395 GCA_035582935.1 Ormyrus thymus
CCGATCTTCTCTCTCTTTCTAAGCGCCGGTCAACCGGAGGCCTCGCTCCCCCACTCTATCTATATTATCTCTATGGGAAATACCCTTATTTACGTTCATTTTTAATTTTCTTGACATATATTCACGCCGATGCCAACCACAGTCGTAAAGTCATAATGCCAACCTAATTTCAAGAAGAAGAAGAAACTAGCCTAACCTGTTTGACGAAATTTCTAACCTTTTAAGAAAAAATTGCACGTGGGTGATTTGTGCTTGAGATTGCGGATCATGTGTCAAACAAAGCAGCACAATTGATTTAATTTATAAAAAAATAAAAAAATTAAAAAAATGACAGAATTTACAGATTTAAAACTTGATTCCTGGATTGTTAATCAGTTGAAAAGAATCGGTAAGTTAAATTTGAAATTTTTAGAGATATTTATCATGTTTTTGAAAATGGTAAAAACTGTTGCAATTTTAAATTTTATTCTTCCCTAAACTTATTGCTTTGTTACATTTCATATTATTTTTTTTTAATAGGCGTAAAGAAACCAACACCTATTCAAGTAAATTGTATACCTGCAATTTTAGAAGAAAAAGATTGCATAGGATGCGCTAAAACTGGTAGTGGTAAAACACTGGCTTTTGCTTTGCCCATTTTGCAAAAACTTTCAGAAGATCCTTATGGCATTTTTGCTCTTATATTAACACCAACTAGAGAACTAGCTTTCCAGGTAAATTATTTTAATCTATGTATTGGTTTTATTACTTTTCAATTTAATTAACTTCAATAGAATACAAAAATGTATATTCTATTATAATACTGTAGTCTTGTCTCAACTCTATAAAACGAAATGCATTTATTTTCACATTGTACCATTGATTTTTATATTAATTTCTTTGGAATTTAAGGACTCTTCAACTATTTTATATTTTAAAATAAAATAAAAAATAAAAAAAAAGATTCTGTATAGTCTCTATTAAGTTTTATATTTACTTTTAAAATATTTTTTTCACAGATTGGGGATCAATTTGCAGCCATTGGCAAGCCAATTAATCTAAAGAAATGCATAATTATAGGAGGCATGGATATGGTAACACAAGGACAAGAATTATCAAGAAATCCACATATTGTTGTTGCAACACCTGGACGTTTAGCAGATCATTTAGAAAGTTGTAATACATTCTCTTTAAAAAGAATTAAATTTCTTGTTATTGATGAAGCTGACAGATTACTTGGAGGTCATTTTAATGAACAATTAAAAGTAATATTTGATGCTTTACCTAAGGAAAAACAATCTCTGCTTTTTAGTGCTACTATTACTGATGCATTAGATGCAGTAAAACAAGTATCAAAGAAAGAAGTATTTTTATGGGAATCTACAGATGATTCTGGTGTTGCCACAGTCAAGGAATTAGATCAAAGATATGTTCTTTGTCCTAAAGATGTCCGTGATGCATTCTTAGTGGAAGTAATTCGAACATTTAGAGCTGAAAATGAAACTGGATCAATTATGATTTTCACTGACACTTGCAAGTATGATTTTTATCTATTATCAGTTTAGAAGTACTTCTTTAGAAAATAGGCAGCACTAAATACAGTAGTACATAAAAAATTGGATGTATTGCATTCACATCCATAAAGTACAAATCAAACTTAACAGATTCAAACCAGTTACTAAAATAAGTTCTTTCTGGACATATACATGAAAAAAATACTTTTTCAAATAATTCTCTATATTAAATTTATTCTCTAAATTACTATAATATAATTAATATAACTTTATGGAATTTTAGGCATTGCCAATTATTATCAATGACTCTAAATGAAGTTGGCTTTGAAAATGTTGCTCTACATGCAATGATAAAGCAAAAGGAACGTTTAGCAGCATTATCTCAATTTAAGTCTAACCATATTAAGATTTTGATAGCCACTGATGTAGCTGCAAGAGGATTGGATATTCCTGTAGTTACGCTAGTTATTAATCATAACATACCAAATATTCCAAAGGAATATATTCACAGAGTAGGTAGAACTGCTCGTGCAGGAAGAAGTGGTATGGCTGTTAGTTTAGTAACTCCACATGACATAAAACTGTTACATATTATTGAAGAGTTAATTGGTACTAAGCTTACAGAATTCAAAGTTAGTGGTATGTTGATTATATATTAATGGCTATTAATTTTAGTATATATATTTTATTAATTAGTACAATTATTAATTATTACTTTATTTATAGACAAAGAAATTGTTAACATCTTTACACAAATATCGGTGACTAAGCGTGAAGCAGAAATTAGACTTGATGAAACTGACTTTTATGAAAAGAAAAGAATTAATAAAAGGAAAAAACTGATTTTAGAAGGGAAAGATCCTGAAGAAGCAGATGAATTTTTAGAAAAGCAAAAGAAGAAAAAAAAGAAGCCAACAAAAAAGAAAAAAGTAGATGAAGCTGAGAAAAGTCAGTAAATGTTGATACTTATTTTCTTAAATCTTACTGTTTTTCTTGGTTCTCAAGAACTTACGTTTTTATATTATTAATTTTTATAATTTTGCTATTACTCTAAGAAAATTAAAAACATTATAAAGCATTTTAAGTGACAAGTGAGACTTACGTTTTGGCCTACATATAATATTTATGATATTAAAACATAAATATTGGTAGATATAAATATGTAAATAGAACTCTGTAAATATGTATTTTATAAATGTTTAATACTGCTATGTAAAAAGAAAAAATATATTCTATTTTCGGCAAAGCTATACAAAAGAATATTCAGTATTAAATATTTTTTACTTTACGAAATAATTATAATAAAAAATTAAGTATTTAGGTGAAGTTATAAAAAAGAACTTAAAATAAGCACCCGTTCATTTATCCAATTTTTTTTAATCTTTATAAATTTATTATCCAAAAACAGTATAAAAATTAATTTTCGATGCATATTACATTTACCTAAGTTATAATAACACAGACAATAGCAACAACTTTTGGATCTCTAATATACTTCATTACAAAAATCATTATTTGCATTTTAGTTACTACAATATTTTTCCCTCGGTAATTTCTTTTTTTAGAAATTTTTAAAACACAAAATATTATTAAAAAATATACTTTGTCTGATAGTTATTAGATTCGGTTTAATAAAAAAATTGGTTGGAGTAATGCAATTAAAAAAAGTCGTAATGTAAATGTATAAATATATAAATGGACTAAGTATCTAAAGTTATAACATAATTGTATAAAAAAGTACGACTTTTTAACCAGGTATTGGAGAACAATATTTTGTTTAAAAATTCCTTGGTAAATATTAAGGTATGTCATTGGCAAATAATAAACATTCTTCATATTTTTTTCAAGATCCAGGCACTTACATGTAAATATAAGATAATCATGGTTTATTAAAATCTTAGCCATTTATAACTAAATTTATACAGGCAAAATTAATTTTTTACACAAAACATACCGATGTCATACCTTGAAATAGTAACAAAATTAATCGACACGTATAAATTTCATTTCTAAAAGTTTCAATTGCATTAAGGTCGTGGTCTAACGTTTTTGTTTGGTCTAATATTCAACGTGTTTAAGAAGGTGTTAAGTTCAGCTGAATACTCTTTAGGATAAGCGCGAAAGTGTCCGACATGAGGCGTATCTTCAAAAACTTTCATATAAGTCTGAAAAAATATAAAATTATATTATTTTGTCTTCATAAATATTTACTTTAAAATTTGAATTAAATTTTTTGAATACTAACCTTCATTCCTAAAGATTCCCAAGAATCTCTTACTCTCATGTTACTTTCTAATGATCCTACTGGGTCAGTTTTACTGACTAAGAATAATGCCGGTGCACGAACTAAATTTAAATGGAACAATTGACTTGATCGAATCCAGTATTGAGTGGCTTGCTTATAAAATGCTTTCATGTGATACCTATGAGCATTAAAAAATTATTTTATTCAGATATTGAAGAGTGCAAAAAGTAAGTAATAAAATTAGAATAATATATGTTTAGTTTTGAAACTCACTCAAGATATTTTTTCATTACATTTTGAAGTACTTCATTGTTTGGAAAAACTGCTTTTGGAGTTCCAATTGTTAATTCACTAATATCAGCAGCACTATCCCAAACATGACCAACAACTCGATTAATAACTTGATCATATTTTTGACGATCCTTATGAACAAAATCTAAAACTTCTCCCCACATGTAACCACCAACAGAAAATCCATGCAAGAAAACCTTTTCATAATGTGTATTTTGCTCTAAAAACTGCAGCAAATCTGAAGCAATAATCTAAATAGAAAAGAAAATTATAAATTATTTTTTAATAAATTTGTGATGACCATTTCAATTGTTAAATCTATAGAAATAAATAACAACCCTTGTTCCTTTCACTGGCCACATTAATTGCCAAGGAGAAATCGTAACTGTGACAACATCAAAACCTTGCTCCATATAAAAGTTTACAAACTTCATTATATGTTTGCGCCTTGATTGAAGCCAACATAATAAAACTAATAATGGACGGTTTTCTGTAATTTTATTATTGGGATTAATTATGATTTTAGATTCTTTGATGATTGGTAAATTATCCTCTGTTAATAATTCAATATTATTCGTAAGGCGATGTGTATTTAGGAAATTACAAGCAACGAAGCCAAAGACCTGAAAAATTGAACATAACAAAATACAGAATTTATTTGACTATATAATTTTAGAAATAATATTTTTAAAATAATTATTATTTACCATATTATCTCTAGGTTTTTTAGGGGAAAATCTGGGAAAAGCACAAGCACCAAATCTGGACCTTGAAAAGGCAGAAAGTGTCATTCTCATAAGCGCCATGATGGTTTTGATATTCTTTCACTGTAATTAAAATAATAAATGTCAGAATAATACATTATTAGTTTTTTATAAAATTTTTTTAATTTAAAATTGATTTTAAAGAAACAAATCAAAACAGGTATAATCAAAGTTTAAAGTTTATTAAGATAAGTTTTTAAGAAAGAATAATACAGATAAAATTCTAAGTGGAAGGCTAAATTTAAAAATTTTTAAAATGTTAACTTGAAATTAAAATTTACATGTAATTATTTTTATTTAAATTTAATCTATTTTTATGCTTATTTCACAAATTTTAATACTTCTAACAAATGTTTATATACACATCATTTTGTTCCACAAGAAAAGAGTAAGACAATCTTAAGGAACACATTACACACAATAAATAATTCTAGATATCAAATCACAAAACAACTTAGGCAACTTTCATCTAGTTTCATTATCAACTTTCTTCTGATCTAAAACTACCGAAGTTGACAATAGTTAACATGAGCTGACGATTTCCAAAGTTATCATTCCAATCCAAAATTCGAAGCTTCCATGAATTGACTATTCGTACGTGTCACCTAAAAACCTCTCACTATATCTATCCGAATAAAAACTCAAAACTCCGGCAGAAGAAAAAACCATCAAGCATTCGTTTTACATCAACAAAGATACGACTTAATAAACCATTGCTTACAAATTCAGAAGCAGCAGTATATAACTCAGTAGACAGAAAATTTATAAAAGCAAATCTCCTCGAAATACTTAGCGGCCGGGCGGCTTCAAAAGCTGCTTCTGCGGTAATTTCTTGAGGACGACTGCCGTGGATGGAAGACGAAGTCCACGCTCGCGACAAACAGCCATTTATCTAATTTCGCGCTCGCTCCCCAGGCATCTTAATCTACATGAACACGCGCACGATAGACTGTCGGTGAAACGGTACGTTGGTGTGCATCGTCCAAAGAGGGACGGATACACGTACGCGACCAGCTGAGAGGCGCATCGAGGACGAAGGGAGAGCAATTATGTTACGAACGGGAAACGCGTTTGTATTGCGCATGCTTCACAATTCGGTATTCCGATTAGTTCGGGAATTCGTGCTCGATTATGTTTACGGCACTCTCTTTTTTCGTGGTTTTAGGAAATATATATAAGTTAGACGATAATGTAGGAGAGTTGTAGCTGCTTGTGTGTACACGCACTTGACGTATCGCAGCATCAAATTTAACTTACAATTAGAAAAGGGACAAAGTCCTCAATATTTATTCCGATCAAGTAGTACAGAGTGGTACTGTTAAAAGTTTCAAATTTATAAATGAGATATTAATGTTAATGTATTTTGAGTTTGACTTGCCTTAAATTTACTTTGAATAAAAATCAAACCGAAAACAATGAAAATTTATTTTGATTGATAATTCGGTCAATTGATGTTGAAATGTAAATATACGCGATCACTAGTATCAATTAGGGCACAAAGCATGAGTTTTATGCAATAAAGTGCAATTCATTAAAAATATACTGATAATAAATTATTTAATATTTTTAGAACTATATATTTTGGTTTTGTCAGAAAAAAATACTTTTACTTAATGTAAGGCTGCAAATTGTAAGCGCAGACAACAATTTTCTCGTTTCAGTTTCGTTTGATTCAATAATTGAAGAGGTAGACAAAACATTTTGTTCATTTATTTCGTTTCTCGTTTTAAATTACTTATAAGTGTGAAATAAGCGGTAACTATTTTTTTTATTACCTCAAAATCAAATGACTTTTTTATTTTATTCTTCATATCAAGATTTGAACTGAAATCAATTTTCGAAGTTTTTAAAAAGTTATAAGAATATTAGATGATATTATTGTTGTTCCGATGTAAAAGAAACTCAATGGCGTTCATGCTCGTAATGCTAAGTATTACTTCAGAAAATTATAGCCTTACATTTTGATTATTAATTAGATGAATTCCGAGGGAAAACTTTGAATACAAATTTTATAAAAACTTTTGAAACGTAATTAAAACAAAATCACGACCACAACTATACAAGTTAAATGTTTTACGATAACAATTATGAAACAATGCGAGATTACAACGAATTCTCATGTTGTAGTAATTCTTTTAATAAATGATAAGCATTAATTATGACAGACAGAAGATAACTTATAAAATTATCGTATCAGTATTCTATCAAATTTTTTGCACACCACCGATGCGTCGATTGTTCAATGGACTTTGATTTATTACATTCCGAGCGAACGGTAAGTCAGCTGCTCTTCGTGTCTCTTCGAATTATTGCTGCCAGACGCTTAGCAACGGCACATCAAATGCTTCTGGCATTCTTCTGCCTTATGTTTATGCGCATCTCTAAACTTATTCTAAGCGAGTATAACTGTTTTTTACCAAACAGTTTTCCACTGGAGAATGCATAATAGAACATTAACTTTCATGTCATCGTCACTCTTGTATTTTTTTAGGTATATTTTCCCATACGGCAGAACTATTCAAAATAAATCTTTTTAAACAGAATTTACTTAAAAACTATTCATTTAGAATTTGACGACTCGATTTTTCTACCGTTAAATTATTATGTCGTCTGGTAATAATTATCAATACATTGTATTATCAATATTTTCGTACAAGTCAAGCCAATTAGAAACTATGTAAGAATTAATGACCACTTTAACGCGTTAATATACACTAATATGCGAATCGTATAATTATGAATGCATAATTACTATAATTGAAACTTCGAACAGTGTACTTTTAAAAACATTTTTAGAAACAGATAAAACGGATAAAGCCAAAGTTTGAAAGATCATTAAACTCTTTCAAGATATAATTCACAAAGAACTTGACTGAATGCCAACCACTCGGCAGAATCTTGGAATAACCGAAGCTGTGCTGAATTCTGCAAATTCGGAATGAAAAATGAATCGTAAAAGTATCTCAAAGTACAAAACTAACTTTTGTCTCATACTACATTTAAAAACGAGCATAATCAATCACTTCTTCCCCTCCTTCCCTCCCAGCCTTCAATGAAAAAATAAGCACTCGGCCATCACCATCCTCGCACGCACTCTCACTCGACAATGTACGCACTTCTCCTGCTACCGGGGTAACGCGAAACCACCTACAGCCGAACGTCCAAGAGGCTTACTCACATCGCGAGAGAGCAGAAAAGTGCAGCTCGGGAACTCCTCGTTAATCGTGTCGTCGGCGGGCCTCCCCCAGCGGCGCACTGCCTGTCATGAGTCGACTTCCTTCCTCGTTGGCTCTTATACTTTTTGACTGCTCGCGCTCCACCGTGCTGTATTTATAACGTCGCGCGGTGGGGAAGACTCTCGGGGAATGCAGCCGCGCCAGCGGAGTCGCCGCATCGACTGACGCGGCAACGCCGAATCCCGTGCCGAGGCACCTAACTCAGAGCGCCTCCCACTGCGGAAGTATTCAACACCAGTTTTACATCTCCGACGCGGGACGCTCACGCTCGGCACTTCTCTGGCCGAGCACGTGACCGCGGAGTGCTCCTGGTGCTTGGCGAGGAAGGACTTTTCTTACCGAATCGCGCGTTTGCCGTAGTTTTAGGGCTTCGCTGCTGTCGATTTTGTTCTTTTCGGATTTGCGGAATTTTGTTAATGGACGAGCTGGTTTCTTGTACGGTTCCGACTGCAGTTTGTAAAACAGGAGGCGTTTAGAAAATTAGTGGGATGGTACAAGTGCTAGTTTTCGCTTTTGGATGTTTTACGTCACTCTATTTTACTAGCGGCAGGTACGCAAATAGTTCGATCTATAAAGGTCTCGAATATTTAGACAAAATTTGGGATTCGAACAGTGGACGAAGGCCAGATTCTAAGTTACAGACTAACATCTAAAATCAGTCTAGCCTCCTAATCGGCTCTTCTTGAGGCTTCAAATTGACATTTCGTTCAAATTCAAATTTCTTTGTCACTCTTGCATTCGTCACGCAGCTACTATATACAAACGGACAAAGAAGCAAATTTGCATGGATCTGCCAACATTGTAAAGCTTCTTCGAAAGATAAAATGTGCAAATAATTGCGAGGAAAGTAGCCGCCAACTACTCTTACGTAAAATAGTCCTATTCCGCTACAATAAACTCCGATTCTCTCGGCTGCTCGTCATCTAACTATATATCACACGAAACTTCAATGGTCCTCAAGGCCGGGTAGTATCATTGTGCAGCGGTCATGCCACTGCTTCATGTAAAACTGCCGCTCCGACTGCTTAAGGATTTCTAAGTGCCGCAATAAGCGAAAGTTTAAGCGACAATTACCCGCGGAACACGCGATGGTTTTTCAAACGGGACGATCGCTAATATGTGACTACTCTTTGCGTGATGTGTGCGCGTGCGAAACATCGGCGTGCATGCATAAAGCGATCGTGCGAGTGAATCATCCATGAGAATATTGAATCTAAAAAGCTGTCAACCTGTGCAGGTTTGAAAAAAATTTCTCTTCCACGGCGATGGAAAATTTTTCGTACTTTGTTATGAATGGCTTATTAAGAAGTTGCTTTTCGCAAAGTCCGCTTGAAATATTACAAGTTTTTTGTTCTTTGCGAGGTTTCGTATTATATTTATGCAGCTTTTAAAAACATGCTTTGAAACGCACACTTTTTGCTCAAACCGTTTAAGTAATTTAAATTTGTGTAAATTAAACTAAATATTAATTGCGAGCAATGTTAGATTTCTTTGTCAAACGTCCGGACTTCTAGCCGCCGTCCTCGCCGTCGCGGATCCGACGAGAATCCGCGACGGGGGAAGAAATTATCCCACGGTTTTCCGCTGACGGCGACTTTTTGCAGACGCCGACGACAGTCCACCTGAGCCAACGGATGCAGGACGTCGGGTGGCCGTGCGACCAAGTCGCGTGCGCCCGACGCCGTGACGATATAGAAAAATCAACAAAATTTCAATGAATTACAGTCTGAGGATATAGTATTAAGAAATAGAATTCAATTGTCGAGGTACGAGTTAGATTGATTTATATATTGACAAGTATCATTAGTAAAGTAAGCAAATTCTGTAACAAAGAGGCTGCAATGATCCGCAAATGCCGTATCACTTCTTGAATTTCACGCCGAATGAATTCATAACATTTATTTTACGAATTCGCTCACTAAAACGGGTACATTCAAACAGTATTCGTTATTTAACACGTTTATGACCACAAATTTCAAATTAAGCAAATTCAATTAGCAAGATATGTATAATCTTTCGTTGGTAAACAAGAAATTTAATAGGCCTTAAACGAAACAATGTAATGCACGCAATTTCGATAATGCATTGTTGGGATTCAGTCAACTTTCGCGCCTCGTCGTGCGAGTCTACTTCGTATTCAGCAAAATTTTATCACCTTGCTTTGCTGACGTGTTTGATAATAAAAACAGACTGATTTATCAGTCGACTATACAAAACTATTTATCGTGAAATTAAAAATTGAGGACTAATAAGATTGCCGTCGCCAATTTTGACCTCTTGGATATATTTATCGAAAGTATTGTCGAATATTATAATGAAAGAAAGTACACATTGGGTTTATTAAAACATTGCATCTAATATTACTTTTACATGATAAAAGTTTTGCAAATCATGTATTATTTTAATTATATTGCATTATACGTCATAAACGACCTATTGACTTGTAAAAGTATTAATTTGACTACATTTTTACTGTTTTCTTTCTTTTTTCCTTGCTATATATTTGATTTAAATTATCGTTTCTTTTTTTATCTCGAGGAAAAGGTGACATTAATGTTTTTTTTTTTAGTTTTTCAAGCACACATATTATTTCATGCTAAAGTATTATATTCATATTTTAAATAAACATATTTTAAACGCAAGTATTTAAGTTGTCCGAATAAATAAATATTAACTACTCTGTCTGTGTAAATAAATTTTGCGCGTAGCCACGGATATGCATACATTTTACAGCAAGAGGCAAAAATTTAATTTCAATATGTTGTAAAAACATGACCCATGCCCAAGTAGGCGTAAGTAAAAGCAAGTTTAAAACTTATGGAGAAAGTGTAGCAGTATATAATTAAATGGCGATGATAAGTTGAAGCTTATAAAAATCAATATAAGGTGCTCATACTTTGTAAAACAATTACAATTATCGTTTGTAAGAGGTATTGTAAAAAACTTTTAAATCTAATCAATGTACTTACAAGCAATGTAGCTTTATCGAAAGTCCCCTCCTCACGTTCTTTGGACGTGAAATAAACGTGTTTGATTGCTGCTTATTTAACAATACACCGAAAATAAATTTCGCGTTTATCATCCTGAAAGAAAGTAACGTTGACTTAGTAGCAGACACAGCAGCAGTACTATAATAAGTAATTACAAATTAAGGTTGAAACTATGTAAGATTAAAATTAAAGAATTCAAAGATGCAGACCGACCTTATCTATCGCCGAAATAAGTTAAAATAGATATAAATTTGATGTATTACTTAATAAATGAGGTCAGATAAAAAATGAATATGTTACATAGTGGTCGTGTATTATGACTGTGCATTACATAAATTAACAGTTGATTATAATATTTAAAATTTATGATAAATTATATCTTTTTGTAGAACACAAGAAGATTAACATTATTATTGAAGATTAACAATATAATTTATATTAATTAATTAGTATTACTCTTCAGCGTATTATTAATCGAAATTAATTGTTTAATTAAAAGTGATTTATATTAAAAGTGCTTGATAAGAAGGATGGATAGTCCAATCTTCCATCGAAGACTGAAAAGATGATCGCAAAGTGCACGTCCGTTGCGTAATACGTGAAAAGAGTCGCTGCTCCAATTCTGCCCACTTAATCGATCAGAATCATCCCGAATCGACGAATTAATTCAGTAAGCATTGCGATTTATCGATGGCTCTTCTGCGTTTGACATAAAATTTTACTCTTTATATTCCGTGTAAATTTATTATCTTGCAATTGTCTCAATTATATATTTAAAATACTTTTACAAGATTTAGTACTCACATTTTTACAATAAGTATAAAAAATTTAATTATTTTAGTAGCAATATATAAAGTTAGCAGTATTTAGCAGAAAATTCCACGACAATGTTCGACATTTTTTTAAGAATGGAATGAATTAAAATTAAAAATTATAAAACAAAAATAAAAATTATAGTAAATTATTATTGTACTATTGTCTACAATTTAAAATACTTTACATCTTTTGATTAAGTTTTTGGAATCTAGATTAAACTCAAAGATGCGGCTTGATAACAAGATGTTAAAAATTGATACTCTTAGTAATTAGCAAACCGCTTATAGCTTTTTTTTTATCACTATCAATTACTAGTTTGTTGTCAATACATATAATATAATTGTTAATCGAAAATTTAATTGAAGTGCAATTAAAAAAATAGATTTAAATTTAGAGGTGTTCATTTTAATTAAAGCTCTGTGCTCCTATCAATCTTATAAATAATTACATTTTTTAATTTTCTTGTAAAAATGATAAACTTTTAAAACATTAACCAAACTTTAACTGGTTAAATTAGATATGTACTTGGAGTAAGAAAAAATTTGACCATACATATTTTAGTTCGAGAAACCGGTATTGCTGAGACTGCAGTAGAGAAAAACGAAAACCTGCAAGAACATCCCTTTGACCTTGAAAAATCTTAACGATTTAAAATCTCCTATAGATGACAATAAATAATAAAAGAAACTAAATTTACAAATTCAATCCAAAATCTATTAAAGTTATTGTAATTTAATTTTTAGTAAAAATTTTTAAAGTATTTTATTTATAATTTAAAAATCTTTGAAGGATTAATTAATTATAAACTATTAATTATTTAAAATATTATAGTTTATAGTTTCTAGTTATAATGAAAAAAAGGAATAAAAAGATAATATTTTTTACTTGCATTCATTTATTACAGATATTAATCAGTTAGGTATTGGACAAGTCTACAATTGTATCGTGAAAATTACATCGGACGCAAAACACTGACAACGTGCTTGCGACGCTATACACTTGAGTAGTAGAATATATCTAACGACATTATTATTGGTGGTCAATGAATCCATCAACGATTTCAAAATCGTTTCGATTCAGTGAAGAAAAATCGTAGTCAACGATTATTAAATGAAGTTTCACTTAATCGAAATGGCTTTGAGTTCATATCAAATCCCGTCCATCTACTTCATCGTCATTTTCATTTATCTTTCAATTTGACGAAACAAAAAATATATATTATATATAGTATGTATGGTTCGAGGTACACGTGTGTATATTTATCATACAGCCGACTTGATTTTCTTCTCTTAGCCTATCCGCTTTTACCCTTAAAATCTTTTATGTCTATACTTTTTGCTACTACTCATTAAAAGTTACAAATACTGACAATAAATAAGACGGTACGGTAGTTTGCTTGTATTTTTGTTGCTTGTTTTTGTTTATATGTATGCACATGTGTATTGCACCTTTGCTGCCTATAAACCTTGTTATTTTCCAAATATACACTGTTAGAAATGTTATGAAGTTTTCTTACAAATACGTATCTTAAATTTAAGAATGTTTATTAAATTTCAAAAT
>JAWWEM010042373.1:0-13387 GCA_035582935.1 Ormyrus thymus
CATACACTTTGTCACAAAATATAGTAATTTTTAGTAAATTTATAGTAAATTTTGATATAACATTTTTCTCAGTGTACTTAACACGTTTTTGTTTGTATAGATTCAACGTTATTGTTATAATTTGGGTAATCTAAAAAAAGGTTTTCAATATCCTTGATAGAGAATATGAATTATATAGATATACACGTCCCCTCAGGCAGACGCCAACAAAATGCACCCCAAACTTTCTTTAACTAAAAGGAAATTATAGATTTGAAATTCAATAGGAACAGGTGACATTTCTATTTGGTTCGAAAAATAAGGAAGCATTCTTAGTATCCTCAGGGCCTGACAATGGCTCCTCCGATATTCCAGCTAATCTACCCGTTCGTTAGCAGTTAATCGGAGCTCGCTTGGTCAAACAATCGACTCACGCTCTAACGGCTTCCAATATCCTTCCTGCGTAGTTGCTTTCACTCCGCCATCCCCGTCGCCCGGTACTGATATCTTCGAGCGCTGCTGCTGCTGCTGCCGCCGAGTCTTTATGTCGTAATGCATGGCCCGGGCCTGGACGTTCTTCCGTACCGACTAGGCGGCAATTTGCTTCCGCATGCCGCGGGATTCTTGGACTCTCTCACAAAGTGGCGAATTTTGCACTAATTTTTACAGTAAATGCACTCCTTCTAATTAAACATTTTTGAGCCTTTTTTAGTTAGCTATTAGAATAAGTTCGAAGAAACAGTTTGCTTCAAAACTGTACAATTCTTTTACTGAAAATGGTATATTCTCTTTCATGTGTGAAGTTTTAAAACTCGCTGTACTATCAGTACAAAATCTCTTATTGACCCATTCAGTGACTGATTACAAGGATATCAAGACATTTCTACAAAGTTCATTCAAGCGACAATTATAGCATGATAAGCATCCCGTTTACTTTTATAATTGATGCAAACTTGTTTATCGTCACAATTGAATTGGTAAGAATAATTGCAGCTCGAGCTTTGCCGACTGACAAGTTCGCTCTTGAATTCGTTTTTTTACATCAACTACAGGCGCGTATTTTTCCGCTCGAGTTTTCACGCTCGGCAAGTCTGCCCCTTGAGAGTCGAATGAATTTTGTTAGCTATATCAATTTCTCGCTTTGTTTTCGCTATTTTTACCCTTCTCTCGTTGCCTTTTGTTATTTGATCTCTCCTTTCGCCGGAGAATTTTTCCTTCAGCCAACTTCCGATAGGAAGCAGCGAGTCGTTAACAATTTTTGACGCTGTCGCTGAATCGTTCGTGTTATTGGAAATATTTAGCGAAATTGCTTGTTTCAGATATTCTATCTCATGCGTCCTTTTTCGCACAACTTTAAACTAGGAAATGACCGAGGCAGCTTCCTCGTAAAAACTGCAAATGATGGTAGCAGAAATATAAAAAAAACGCATCACGCTACGTTATACAAAATGTCGAGGCATTGTACATATAATATCGTAAAAAATTTATAGGAGCGTTAAAATTCTTTTAGTATTTCCGCCATAAAGAATCGATCGATTTTATCATTAATTTCCAACTGCGAGCCATTAAAGAATCGTAAAAGCTCACAATTACATTGAATATCAACGCATCTTGCATTATTTCGCGGCTCGCGTCTTCTCTCTTCTCTCTTCCTCGGCGAGCAGCAAAATCTATTTACCGGGAGCTTACGTTGTCTCCCTTGCGTCGATCCTCCGGTATCTTCGGTGATTTATTAACTTGGTTCCGCGGAATTCCCAGCGGTGCTGCTGCCGCTGCTCCCCCTTTTTTTTTGCACTACGCGGGTTTTGCTGCCTGGAAAATGAAAAAAAAATTAGTCGACGAGCGTTTGATGATTTTTGGGCGCGCCGCAGCGAAACGTGGTTGCGTCAGCTGCGAGTGAGGGAAGATGGATGTCGATGTTTATTGGTTGAGCTTGCGAAGGCGAAGCTGCTTTCTTTGTATTCGATCGAGGAGTTTTCATGTTGAAGGTAGCGCGCTGGGAGATGGTTTTGGGTTTTGAATATTGCATCTATTATTGTGGAAATATAGTTTGATGGAATTGTACTTCTATGACGGCAGTGATTGGTACGGATTCATTGTTTAAAAGGGATTCTTATTTTCTGTTAAGCTTTTAACCGTTCTGTGTGAAATTTATTAGCCCATTTCAAATTGAGCTTAAGACAAGTATTTCCATTTAAAAAAGTTGCGTAAAATCGTCCCGATTACAATCGTCCCAGAGTACCTGAAGCTAAAGCTTCTCACTTTAAACTGCACGACATCGGTTAAATTATAGTCAGCGACATGAAACCGAACCGGCGAACTAAACATCCTCTCCCTCTTGAAAGTTTCCAGCGCATTGAATCTCAGCCTACAGTAACATTTACCTTCCATCTAGCGAATAACGCATTTCCTTGCGCTTCTCACTTTTATTTAGAAACGAGCGAGCTTGCACGAGCCTGATGAAGACGACAGGCGGTCTATTTGCCGAGAGCGCCGCGGGCGGCGGGCGGTGAGCGGCGGGTGGAAAAAATATTTATAACACGGAAAAACGTATATAAACCTGCAGCTCTTCTTCTGGCTTGGCTCGTCCCTCCTCGCTTTGTGACGAAAGACTCGACGTCAAAGAGCGTCGGGGAAGGAAGGCGCTCTCTCTCTCTCTCTCTCTCTCTCTGTGTACTCGGGAAAGCGGCGGCGACGCCGAGGTCCTTTGACGCAGTCCTGGAGCGGCGAATGCGATTCGTATAATCGTAAATATTACGAGTGCAGGCCTGCAAAATAATGCGCGGCTTTAGAGCGACGGCTTTGAAGGCGGCCAAGGCAGGTCGAGCATTTGCAAATGTTATTTCAGATGAGTTAACGGGCTCGCAAGGAACGGAACCAGTTTTCTTGATGAGATTTAAGCCGTTCGTCGAGTTGTTAGTTGAGGTTAAAAGGTATTCTTAATTACGGTACAAATCTATAGGAATGTGTCTGCATTGATTTAATTTTTCGAGAGTTGATTATTTTCAACACTGACATCGTTAAGCTTTTCATTGTTACAATCTAATAAGAACTTTATTAAAAATAGTTAATACATTCAGCTCTCTGTATCTTTTAAGTAAATAATGCATGTAAAAGGTACAATAAAATAATCAAAGCGGAAAACCCATCCAAAGGCAGCCATTAGTATCCCTTCCGGGCGCGCAGTTTCGAATGCAGCTCTGCAAACATCATCTCAGCGTAATCGCATGTGCAGCCCGAACCGACATAACGTCGTTTTCTCGCGCGTAGGCAGGCAGGCAGGCAGCTCTCCGTCGTAGGAGGCAGAAAGAGAAAACGAGGCGCGAGGCTCTCAGACTGCGAAATCCTTATTAAGTGCGCTTTGGGAAAAGCGCTTACGCCGAGCGCCGAGCTCTCTCGCTTGTTCTTTGATTTGTATATGTTGGAATTTGTTAGAATATTTTAAATGTTTCAGGAGTGTCTGTCTAGTGACAGTAATATCGTCTTTTCACTACTTTATGAGTTGACACACTAGTTGGTTCAAAGCTTAGTTTAGTAGTAATAAAAACTTGTTGATTATTTGAAAATAAAAAGCTGTACTATTATAAAACAAGTTTAATTAAAATGCGAGAATTTCCCTTAAGATTTATTAAAGTTCGAAGAAAAACAGAAAGAAAGTATAAAACTTTGAAAAGGAAAGTTCAGCCAAGTAATACCTGCGCGTACTCGCAATTACGTTTACTCGTTAGGCAGCGTTTAGCGCCTGGACGTCCCCGCGGCAACTTATTAGGGCGGCTCTTATTTGCATGACATTCATCAAAATTCCAGTATTTGATGTCTTAAAGATATACGCGAGAGTAAAAAGTCTGCTTGCCTTTTTTCTCACGAGACGGTAAGTTCATTGAATTTTTCGCGCGCAAAACTTGCCGCGAAAGCGGAGTAAACAATTAGGACTTAGCTCCGTTTTGAAGATGCGCACGAGTCTCATTTATACGGACGTTTAACGAGTCAATTTAAGAATTAATGGTGGACTCGTAATTCTGCAATATTTACGCGGAAAAATGAACACTAGTTTTAGTGGAGTTTCTGTACTAAAATGTCGTGAATGCTAAGTGGACATTGAGAAAATTCAAGTTCATTACTTCGTTCATTGCTTGCTGTATTTGTAATTGCAGAAAAAATGCAATTTAATTTTCTTGTATCTACTTGATTTATAGAAGATTTTTTAAATCTTAAAAAAAAATTTTTATTTTTTAAAAAAGATATAATAATTTTTATAACGTAATTTTTGTATCTTTTCAAATTTATTTCTGTTTCTCATTCAATATTTCAACAGTTTAAATTGGCCAAATTAAGCCCTCTCAAAGCTGTCGTTAAAAAATGTATCTTGCGTCTTCGATAAGCCCTAAATTACAGATGATAAATGAGATTCCCGTGATATTTCAGTCGATATTTAAATTCAGCCTTTCCTTTCCATTCCGACGTACGAATTGCGGATGTCAATAATGGATTAAGAGGAAAGGGGGAAATATTTCGTGCCCGCGAGACTCTCCTACTTTTCCGTGCCATAAATCTGAATTTAATTGAGAACCGATTGCGCAATTTCCGAGAATTTGATATATGGAGCGATTCCATAAAACGGAGGCCTGGATTCTCTCTTTCAGACCCGGGAGATCAGCTTTCTCCGCGGAAATGTAAATTATCATTTACCATCCACTTGGGGATTAATCGCTTCCGTAACCTTTTTGCGCGGAAAACAAACGGCCCCGCTTGTCAAATTTGTTTCAATATCTATGATGCATCTACCTTGAAGCATAATTGATCTTAATGCTCTTGAAGAAAAATAAACGTTTCTTCAGTCGAATCGCCGATTAATTAAACAAAAATTTCTGTTTTTTTATACTTATTATATAATATATTCAAGTTCACAAGTAGAAAAATTTTTATTTAAAAAAATAAATATGTGTGAAAACAAAAGCCTAATTTTAGTAAAGGCAACGCTCCCCATTGTCGAAGCTGTTTCTTTGTTTAGTTCTCCCCGCAGAAAAGCATAAATTGCACTTTATTTTGTTCTGAATGGTTCGTGCTGCGTGAAATAAACACTTTTACTTGCGAAACGTGCTCTCACCTCCGTAAAAGCAGGCAATGCATTCCGAAATCGTAAACTTTATTTCGAATTGGCGCAGGGAGAAAAGAGTGCGATGGCCCTTGCCGTGAAAATGAAATGTGCCTTTGTGTAGGCCTCGAAAAGTATCAGCCGCTTACAACTTGCATTCCGTGAAATTCGATTCTATAAAATTTTTATTTTTGCGTTCTTTATTGCCGGGAGCCATCGTGCCTGCGCTTGCTTGCCAAATATTTTAAGAAATTAAATTTTTACGGCGAATGTATGCGTAAATTGGATGTATGCGAATGTATGCGTAAATTGGATAGTTTTCTAAATAATGTAAGTATCCGCTGTAGCAGGAGGAAGTTTGGAAATACGTGTGCGCCTTTTTATGTCAATCGGGTTAAACCTTTTGTAGTGAAGTGAGTCATAAATTTAATATTTATGAGCAGCAGTCGAGCTAAAGGGTTTTGTTTTGCCTATTCTACTTTCAAATTTAATGAGAACATTTGCTAGATTTATACCGACGTATTTTTCATAAATAGAAAATATTTTCAAAATTTTATGCTTTCTGAGAATCTTTCTAAAATATTTGCTTTCTTTCGCCGATAAACGGTAGTAAATCCTAAAGTAATGAATGATAAAAATAACTTATTCTACCCACAACATCATCATGTAAGTACTCATATAATATACTTTTATTTATTTATTTTGTGTTCTATTTAAAACCTTCTTTTATTACCTTAAAAATGTGCCTCGATTTTTGATTCACTGATAAATATGTAGAAAAATGGCACTTATTTTTGCCAGTAATTTGCAAACACGTTGAGAATCAATTTAATTAATCATAACGGGGATTTTAAATGATAAAATACATTTTAAAAGCAAGAAACATTATATTCATCCATTTTAACTATACTCTAAGAATTTCATCAGGGTGGAGCAAAGTCAAACGGTTTTCAGCGTCAGAAAATTTTAAAATCGCAGCAACAGTAGCCGCACAGAATTATCAATCTCAGAACGAGGGGAGAGTGAAAAGAATGACCGGCGAGCGACAATCTATGAAATATTAGTGATTTCCGGTTCGCGTGGCGCTCAGTGCACGCGTGTGTCTCTGGGGGCGCGATCGATTCCGCGCGCATCAACACGTGTACGTCGCCACCGCCGCCGGTGGCACTCAAGGTAGACGCTAACCAGAAGCTTCCTCTTGGCCTCCGCCGCCGACACCGCAAGTACACGTTTATCGCGAATCCGCGCGCACGGAGAACTCGCCCGAGGATTTGGCTCGGTTCCGCCCGGCTGCGGAGTAACTCGATATTATTGATTTGTTCGATGAATCAGAGAAGCGTGGATTCAAAATAATACGGTTTCATGCATTTAAGATTTCGTAATCCTGTTGATGTAAGCAGTTCGATTAGAAGAATTTCAAATTGTTTTTTGAGCTAGGATTATTAGCATTTAAAAGAAACTTATATACATATTGGAATTTCATATTTTTTCCTAAATTGTGAAAATGAATATTCTTGGTTAAAAAAAGTATTTGAATGTTTGCTTTACAATCTTTAAAAAGAAGTTGTATGTTATCGATTTTAGCTAAAAATACAAATGTTCACTGATCGACGGCGAATCTAATTATCTGCAGACTCTCGCTAAATCAAAATAGCCTAGAGCCTCGTGGAACTCGCTAATCTGTCTAGCGCGGCTATCAGAAGTCCATCTCACTAGTACAGTTCATCGGTCTCTGCACATCAGATCGCGAAATAATTGAGCAGACGGTCGCACAACATCCTCACCTCAGCCAGGCTCATGCGTAAGAGCTGACGGCGGGGCGGACAGGCCGTGTCACGTTCGACGCTGCTGATAGACGCGGGCTTCCGCGGCTCGGACGTGACTACCGGCGGAGGCGGCCGCCCAACTAATTTCGGAACAAACATTATTTCGCGAGCTGCGCGCGCCGTCATAGCCGCGGCTTAATGACTCGGAGCGAAAGTTCGCCCGCGAACTTTGGCCTGGCTTTTCGCGGTAAACTACCAGGGACAAGACTCACTTTTCGGAGAGGAAACTTTAGCCGACTAAGGCGGATCATTATTTTTGGAGCGCGACGCGACGCCCTGGAAATTTCGACGGTTGTTCTCCCGTTACGGTTCTTTGCTGACTTTCTTACGATTAGCATGGTAATTGGTTATAGGGCAAATTTCGAGATATTCGACGATAGGGACATTTTCTTAATAGTTGAGTTTTTGATGAGAAACGGTCAAAAACAGTTGAGTAGAGAGAATTCACAAAGCCTATGTTACTGTTAAAAGTTTAATGATATAAGAGACAACATTATAATCAACTATTTTGAATGCTTCATTTCATCAGTTAAGCATCACCTCCTTAATTAACTAACTTACTTCACAATTCATCTCATTCAGGGCTCTCCTCTCCAGAATCCAATCGCTCGAGTAACTGCAGAGTAGCAGCATCACTGCCATCGGGTCAAGATCATGAAAGCAGTGGTACCGAGTCCCCGAAGGAGGGATCACGCAGGGACTAATTGAATCAAGCTGAAAGACTCGCTAATTGCGCCGCGAAGCCTCGCGAGGGCGGAAATGTCGCGCCCGGGCTTTGAATCTTAAGTGGCTGCGGCCAGAACTTGAATCTCTGCTCCGGCGCCGCGGCGATATTGAATTTTCGCTCGGAGAATATCCTGTGATTAGGCGTATAGAGACGGATTTGCATATAGACGACCACTGGACGACACACGGCGAGCTTTTAATAACGGCGCGCGGCCTTTGAAAGAGCGCCGCGGATACGTATATGCATGAGACTTGAACTTTTGCGCGAGGGGCGTCCTCGGGTAATAGATTTTTAGGGGAGCAGGCCGAAGGAAGAGGAGGACGTACTAATTGTGCGTGCGGCCGGGAGGGGCCGAGGAACTTTTTATGGACTGCTCCGTGGTTGCACTTTATTTCGCCGCGGCTGATTGGAAAATTAGCGAGAATTCGATTGCGCAAAGTTGGGGTGCATGATTTAGACTTTTGCAGACTGCAAGAAATCACCTGGTGAGAGCTTCATACGTAAATTCAGTGATAATAATAGTTATACAATATATTGTTTCGTTAAAAAGAAGATTTTTGCTATTTCACAAACATTCTTTCTATTCTTAAAATAATATTTTTAGAAAATTTAGTTGAAACCATTAAAATTTACTGATGGTGTCTTTTTAACCTTTAGAGTCGCATCTTTTTTTGGAGTTCGATAGCATAAATTTGAACTTATATTTTTGATCTGTGTGTACTTTTAAGCAATTTAAGATTTTTTTCGAATTTTTAGACCCATTAGTTACCGAGATCACGAATAAAATATTCATGATCGAAACGTGTGAATAGCAGCATCCATCTTACGAAATAAACAAACAAGGGATTAACAAAAAATTCCAACACAGCTTCCGAGATCGAAAATCTTCCATTCAAAGATCCACAAACACATGTGCTGCTCGGTTTTTATTTTTAACCGCGGCTGCCGCGCGAAATTTACGTTACGGCTCGGCACTCGGAAAAAAATTCATCTTAAGAGCGGCCACGTTGACTTACAAACGATCTATTCCTCTCCAGCGCTTTGTTTCCCCTTTACTCTCTCGCTCCGATCGAAGGCGGGATGTATTTGTAGCAATCGCTCGGATCGCTCGCGCTTGGTGTGAAATTTTCATGTTTGTGTCAAGACGAACGCGTTTGGTAGGCTGTAAAAATAACCGCGCCGTCGGCCGATGGTTAAAAGAGCGCGCGGTTTTATCGTACAAACAGATCCCTGTCACGGAAACGGGTGTTGTTTGACTTGCCAGTCGTGATTCTTTTGACTTCTATTTGTCTCCGTTACTCTCTGCCCCCCTCTTTTTTTTGTTACTTTTGCTCCGGATTCAGCTTTTGTTGCCGTGTTGCGGATACGCTTTTTTATAGCAAGCTTTTTCTAGATTGTAATGGGTGCTAATTATTTTTTACGCCCGACGCCATTTGTCCGCCTGACGTGCGTTTATGACTCGTTTGTTTGCGAGAATGATTTATTTTGTGGCCTCTTTAATGACTCGGAAAATATGACAGTGTTCTGATCAAAAGTTGTATGAATTTTTGAACATCTGCGAGGAATAATGTTCATGCTTAAACAAATTATTCGTATACAATAAAAAATAGATCATTTATTATTGAATAATTTATTCTTTTTTCTTTATCTGAATATTCATTTAGGATCTCTCGTTTGTTGGGACGTTAAATTTATAGCCGAGGAACATCCCAAATTTATGCAAGCGTGAAGTTTCATGATTGCGAACAATGAATTTTTTCTAATTACAGCTACTTTTTTTCGAAATCAAAAACGTATATTTCGGATCCCATAAACAAGCCAGTAGTGCAGAATCCCGCATTCATCACGGGCGCATTACACCGAAAGCCTGCATTTAGACGTCTCGATAAGCAAATTTTTCGTCGAAAAAAGCGAAAGGAAACAAGCGCCGGTTAAATAACGGATAGGATAATATTGAAGAGCGGTGACACTCGTCGCGCGGTAAATCATTTGCGGAAACGTGGGCGCGCGCCGCCTCGCGCCTCGTTAATCACGCGTTCGCGTATCTCGCCGACGTTCGACATAGTTTCGAGTCCCCCTTCTGCGAAAATCGGCTACGGGTAGAAACTGGATGAGGATTTTTGACGGGCTGCTGCTGGAGGCTCGGTTGCAGTTTTCAAATTGACTAGATATTAGCGACGGCGGAACTGATTAATACAGCTCTTTAAGAGTCGTTCTTCGGAAAAAGATTGTCGAGTTAAAGTTAATAACGATCAAACAGAGTTAATGGAACTTTAATGTTTTTTAACGCATAATGGGCGATTAAATATGATTTTATTGTGAGAATGTCTTTATAATTTGTTTTAAAGTAACTGCAATAATTCATTTTAAGTAGAATTGTTACGAGATCAGACAGTGTTTCTACAAAGATTATATACAATTCAAGTTATTAACGTATTTCAATCGTCAAATATTTGTAAGAATATTTCAGCAAAACCTCGTTTAGTTTTGAGACTTTCGCTCATTTTTGTTTCAAACGTCAAGTATTTCATTCAGGAATAATATTTTCTCAAGATTGAATATAAAACGGTAAGGAATTTTTATATATATGCCTAAACGATTCTAGGGATTTTACAGGAAACATCGTTCACAAAGATAAACTTTCGTGCTATTTTGGCATATTGACTATACACGTCAGAACTTTGAAGCTAGAGAATGAGTCTATTAGCACAGACAAAGAAAAGGGATGAGTAGTTTAGTGCTAATTAAATGTCTACCGGGTGTCGAAATTGATTTGCTTTATAAAATTAACAAAACAGACACTTTGCAAAATAATAGTTTGTTGTACGAAATGATTGAAAATATTTGTGCTCACTAATAAAGTGCAAAAATACCTGAGAGACTCCACGGATTTATTAAAATTGTATTAATACTACCTATAATATACGATAAACGTTAAATATAATTAAATATCTTTCACGAGCCAAATGTTGCGTATTTTTAGATTAGCGTTTATCGTTAAGATGGAAAATTTGGCTGGTCGATGTAAATTTATTTCTCCACTAAAAGCATCGTTGGAATTTGTGATGGAGATTAAGAACGGCCGTCTTTGTTTAAGAATAAGAGCTAATTATAATACCCGTCGCTCGAGCGAATTTTTTGGGCCCTCCTTTATCTCCGCGCTTCATTAAAATTTTTGCACTAATTCCGTCGTATTTTAGCTGGCTGTTTTGTGCTTAGCTAAATGTGCGGCAATCGGCGGCCCGTCGGAGCTTTGATTTAGCGTCGCCAACAAGTGGGCGATGACAACGAGTGCAGTCGTTCATCCGCGGCTGTGAATGAACTCGCGTGCAGGTGTATACGTTTCATTCTCTTAGCTCGATCGGCTTTGTGTCGCTTGGCAGCGCTCGCTTTTAATCGCCACGACGTGTCACTCGTCTTGCCGCTCGCAAAGTGCAGCTTTTTTCCTGCCGATTCGAGCGGTTGCATCATCGGACGGTTAAAAATATTTCGACGCTCCCGAAATGCAGAGATTCGAGAAAAAACTCTTTCATTTGTAAGTTGACCTGCATTCGGGCTTGGAACCTCAGCTAGCGTTACGAGTTGGATGTCGCCTTTTTCCTTTTATTTTTCATTTTGCTTTGCTTCCCTTCCTGCGAGATGACCCGTTCTCGGAAGCGGAATTTCTTACGCAAGCTGTCTAATTAATATCCTGCTTATTTTTAAGTATTCATTTTACTAAATAAATAAATAACTCTGAATTTATGGAAGTGTACATGTAATGTTTGAAATTTAATTAATATGGAAATAAATGACGGAACATTCCCATTTATATCAATCGTAAGAAAGTCATTGTACAATTAATTGTAGATGGAATGTATTCAAGAAGTTTAAAAAAGAGTAAAAAATCGAAAATATTTTCAAGAAAAATAAATGTATCCATATTCTGTACTAAATTGTACCTTTGGTTGCAAAATAAATAACACTAATAGAATTTTGTAGACACAATAGCATTTATCTGAAATTAAAAATTTTTGCTTTATTAAATCTGATGATTATTCATTCAACCTTTGGAAATTGTTACATTATTAAATTTTTCAGAGATATTGCAACTTTTAAAAAGTTCGTTGTAACTATTTATAAGAATAAATCTTGACTGATTCACCTCGTTCACATTCATGCACAAGATAACCCTAAAAGACTGATCACTCGTATGTTCAAAATACATATTTTATCATTCAAATTCTTGATTGATACAGCTTCTTTAAAAGCATATAATCTCTAGAAAAATAAGTTTTTAGTAGCTTTTTATTTATTAGTTAAAGCACAAATATAACGTTTTGTTAAAAAAATAAATCAATTTGAACATACACTGGTTAAAATTTTACAAGCATAATTTTTTAAAGTAAGCTGTGTGTCATTAAAAAATTTTACATATCGGTAGGAAAATCTGTCACTGCAAAACTGTCAAAACGTAATAGCACGTAGACATAGACAGGCAGCACACAACATTTTCATTATTCTAGTTTTATCACGATCCTTTTTAAAACTTTAATGCAGCACAGGACGTAGAAGATCAAACGATTAACATGCGGTAAATAAAAAAGATACCTTCAATAGATAATTTATTAATACCTGTCACTATTGATTGAAACTTTAATTATGAATTACACTTGAAACCGAAAATCAATATTTCCACTTGGCAAAGAGTAGTAGCTTATATTAAAGCGTTGTAACAATTTTTTCTCCATCAGGTATTGCATAAAACCATTTATCGAGGAGCAATCCTACAGCACAGTACACTGCAATTCGACAATTACAATCCGACCTCGTTACTACTTGTCTAGCCAATAAAGACGCAGATCCCTTGCATCCACGGCCGAATACAGCATCACGTGTCACGTCACAAAAAGGCACTCGGTCCTGCGCGCTCATCGCGCTCGGGGCTGGTCGGCATAACTGGTGCGGCTCTCGCCGAGCAGCGGGCCGCTCCCACCCGGCGGCGATCGCTGGCTCTCGCTTGTGGTTTTCATCGTGGACGCGCTCGCGAGATTACCCCCCCCCCTCCCATCCCGCGGCCGGCAAAATTAGTGCTATCTTGCGATCTAAAATTACCGTCAAGCTGCTGGACACACGCTCGCTCGCGGGGTGATCGACTCTTTTGAGGCTGCCGACGTATTTTTTCGGAGGAGACGCCGAGTCTCGCCGATCGACGCGACCTGATCGAGCGTTTTGCCTGTTGACGCTGCTTTCGGCCAAGAAGACGTTTGAGGGGAATGTTCGTTTTTTTGAGAGCCACCGCGGAGATTTCAGGCTTTTCCGAAGGTGAGACAGCTTTTCGATGAATACTTTAGGTTTGAATGCGCGGTGATTTCGAAATGAGTTGTTGGTTTTAGAAAAGGTAAAGGCTTTAGGAAGAATTTAGATAATAAACTTTTTATTTTTCAGCATACCGCCTTAAAAAACTAATATCGAATTTAGTAAAAAAAATTATGGATCTATGAAATAACATTGATTTTTAACTCTTCTTGTTTCACTTGCAGAATTCAGTTCACTGTTTTGTTGGCCTACAAACCTAATTGTTCTTCTCAGAATCTAATTTTTAAGGCACAATCCGCCGTTCAAAGTTGTTTGTTTATAAAACAGTAGCGCCATCTGCACGGCAGTGCTGCGTTCTTTATCAATCTGACATTTAAACGTGTTACGTAAGGGGCAAAGTACATAAGCGCGGTGCTGTGCTGTGCTGTGCTGTGCTGTCCGATTTCATTTCATGATTTGAAC
>JAWWEM010042394.1:0-13381 GCA_035582935.1 Ormyrus thymus
GTTCCCTACAAAATCGCCATGTCCCACGATTGTAGCGAATTTTACGGTAATTTATATCGAAAAATTCTCTCAGTGTATAAACCGAATCTTTTTCACTCTGAAAATGAAGACCGATTCTTGCTTTTTTTTTACATTTACAGATACTTGCTGCTTCGGTTTTCACTGATCTGGATGCTTTCATCTCTCTACGAAGTTTCATGACGATCGGTTGATTTTTACTCCTTTTATCGATAGACCTCGGAAGCATACTTTTTCGAAAAGAATTATTTGATCATACGGATAATCTCTCTGAAAATTGTAACGGAATAATGTACTTCAGCGACTTGCAGGTTTTATAAGTATAAATATAAGATATATAAAATGTTTTCCGAGAAAATAATTAAATAAAACGAAATAAGTATTTAAATAAAACGGTACATTTTTCTTCGTAACAAATGACTGACGATAGATATTTTAATTTTTACAAAAAGTAACTCTAGGTCATTAAAATTTCTTTTAAAGCCATTTCACAAAATTGAAAAATATTATTAGCTGTATTACATAAAAAAGAAAGATTAACCGAACATTTACGTTCTTTTTATAAATAAAATCTTACATAATAATTATGTAATACAGTGCAAGAATTATCACATTAGAAATAAGCGCCCAAAAAATGAATCATTAGTAACAACTTGAAATACACCCCAAGTAGTGAAGGTCTAAAGTAAGATTTTCCGTAAACTCGAACATTTCTAATTACAAAATCTTGCGTCTCGCAAAGGATACTTAACAAGCAAGTTCATTCTTGCCTAACGATTCTATCTGAAGAACCCATCACCCGGCTCATCAGTCAAAGGCTTAATTTCCAGTTGGCCTCCTCTCTGTTGCAGGTGGCTCGTTGATCCTGGCTCTTGGCTTGCTGTTGCTCATCGCGGCACGTGCTTCATCTGGAACCGAAACGGCCTAAAAAGAAGGATGTCACGTTCGGCACGCGGAATGACTTCCTCCCCGGCCGACTGAGAAAAAAAAAGGGAAGCGCGGGGGCGCAAGAAGTCATTTAAACTTGCACCGACAGACTTTCGACGCAGACGTATACGAGAAAAAATTTCTCGTATCTATATATATATATATATATATATATAGGTATATATATAGTCGTATTGGAGGAAAAAGGAAATTAAAAGTTGCGAAGCTGCTTACTGGTTTCGGTGCTCCCTCCTTCTTTGGTTTTGTTTCTTTAGTTTTTAACCGAGCCCGAGACGTCTTCCTTTTTGTGTATTCCTTGTCTGATGCAAACAGAGCGAAACGTATGTTTTATTAACGAGCGACCGACGGAACTGCAACGAAGTTATGGACATTTCTCCGCCTGTATTTTTTTTTTAATTGATTATGAATAATGCTGCGTCGGTGCGCAATTGTTGTTTTAATTGGCGGAGCTGCGTTAATTCAATTTTCACACCAATTTCGTCGGCTAACAAACTTTTAATTACAACGATTGCTGAATATGTGTAATAAATTATCGTATATTTATTTCTCTCGATTTCTTTAATAATGTTACAGATTTATATACCAGTTTTCCAAAAGTTTGATAGTCAATAATAAATTATTAAATAATAATTGATAAAAAATTGATGTTTTCGACAGAAATAAATATGTATATATCATTTACCTCTAATAGCTATTAGTTGAGTATTTAATTTGAGTATTTAATCTGAAATTCGTTCATAATTCGATAAAACAATCATTAATTAATTGTTAATATTTATTAACTATCAAAACTATATAGATCAATATATATATATATATATATATACATTGTATTTTTCGAAAAAAAATAAGCTAAAAACTGTTTGATTTAAATTTATTTACTAGGAAGAGTATTGATTTAACTTGGAAGTTATAAACGAAATGCTTGAAAGTATTAGCTTTTATTAGCAATAAAAGAATCTATTCGTGGTTGCTTTTGTCGTTTTCGAATAAAACAATTCATACAACATTCGGTGAAAATGTATTTTGATACATATTAATAATTTGTCAATTACTAGTTTTGAAAAATATTATAAAACAAATCTTAATAATAGATTTACTGCAGCACGGAATATTGATAAAAATTTTAGGAAATCTTTTCTAAAACAAACTGTTACAATAATCATATAACATATGCACTTTCTTAGTTAGAAATTTAAGGTTTATACATACTTTGCAAATTTTCAAACACATCATATGATAATAATTATCCATTTCTGCCATTATATTAACTTCATTAAATATAGGAATTAAAAAAAATTATAATAATACAGGAATTTAATAATAATTACTTCAAAGGCTGTTAATTATATTTAATTTATAGTATTTCGATATCATTAATATAATAGTAGCAAAATAGAAATGCTTTCAAAAAGACTCTTGAAACAATGTACTCATATATATTTAATGATTTTTGGCAGTCACTTCGTAATAACGTAAATTAGTAAGAATAATGTTTACATTCTTATGAGTTATTATAAACTTTGGAAAATATTATTTAGCAATTACTAGGAATACACTTCGTAACGGTATAATAGACTATACCTTTTGATAAAGAAAATTTAAAATGTATTTTTTTTTAATATAAAATACTATACACTGTTATACTCTAATTTGATTCATCGATCAACGCACAGCACGTTAAATCTTTTCAAACTTTTCCACAACCTCTGTCATTGCAAGTTATCTTTGATAAAAAAAAGAGTCCTTATTTTCCTCTCGTTAATCTATCACTAATCATGTATATATATACTTTCTTCATATTTTACCAAATTCGACCACGCGGAAACTCAACTCCTTACAAAGCAGCCCAGCACGTAGAAAATTCACCAATCGTACGTACCGTGAAACACTAAAAAATCCTGCAAGAAAAACTGTACTCGAAAACAAAATATCCTTTTCCACTGAAAAATACTCCGAGTCAACGCGTGTTTAGTGCGCGTATCAAACTCTGAGAATAAATCTGACTATTACTTAAAGACGCCGACTGTTTGTGTTAAAAATTTCGCGAAAAGTGGTGTCGCGGAAGGATCTACAAAGGAAACCAACCAATCTCCGCCAATCAATCTGGAGACACGTCTTCGCCTTGCAAGACTTGCTTGCGTACGTATTTGCAAGGCACGAAGAGAGCTTTACGTGTAGTATTTAGCCATAATCGTTTAAATGTTGAATCCTCGAACCTCCGAACCATGTAGCCATTATGCGTGCAATTTGTACCTATGCGAAATACAGACGTTACACACAAGGATACACAAAAATATACTTTGATACCCTGTTGCGACTCGTACATGGTCGTCCCTTTTATTACGCGTCTGTGATGAATTCTCGTGTTTCTTCAAATATCTTCGCGAAAATGCCAAAAGGAACAATCGACATCGATCCGTAGATAGAATGTACAACTTAAGTCGTTTTAATACCTTTTAATACTGCGGACCTTCGAAGAATTTTTCTTTCTCAACAAGAAATTAGTAGTCTTTCTTCTTCGACAAGCAATTTAATGTCGAGGCCAGGATACTCAATTACTTTGAATATTTCCCTTCAATTATTGTATTTCTTTTTATTTCGCCCGAAAAATGCTCGTTTTATGATTTCACAATATAATTTAGGTTTACAATGTTTACTTTGGACTTTAATTATCCAAATTCTCTGAATTTTATTTATTTTTGTTCCATGCGTAGCATTTTAATCTCTATAGGAATGAATAATTGTTAAATTTACATTATTTTTATCCAAAGTTGTGTTCGAAATGTTAATCTACTTGTTAGAAAACTGAAACTTTACATGAAATTTTTTATAATAGTAGTTGAATTACCAATTATTAATGTTAAAGTAAGGTAGTACTATTTTTAAGCAAGTGCAATAATGAATTGAAGAAGTGTATAAGTTCAGTTAAAGTTTACGAAAGAAAGCTTTTATTACTACTTAAACAACTTTTACCAGTTAGTAATATCAAGTAAACTTAAAAAGTTATGGCTCCAAAATAATGATTTTTAATTTTAACCTTTTACTTAAATTAACACAATTCTTCTGAGTATAAAGTAGAAATTAAAATTAAAATTTAGAAACTTCTTAACTATTTGTATCATAAAGAAAACTTATATTTTCGATGACTGTATACTCGAGATTTATAAAAATTTCTCTTGTTTTTAAATAATCTTTATCCATTATATCGAATTTATTAAAAATTGTATAGAAAACGTTATAGTTTTTAAAAACCTACGATTTTATTCAAAATTTTGTACTGTACGAAATGTCATAAAGCAGCACTTTTACACAAATAATCATACGCCCTTCGTTCCTACTGTAGGTATACTCATTATGAAAGTGAAGGCATCAAAGAAAAGATTGTAACACCGCAAGTCCGAATTTATGACAAAATATATAATAAATATACGTAATGCTAATATATTACACTAACAACACTCTGCGTATATTTCCACTTTCAGGTTTAACTTAATTTTAGTTCTTGGTAAAAGAACTTCGTTTTTAATTAACTTAATTTTTTATTAGAATTTTTGTTTAATCCAGATTAATATTTTACCAACGACTAAAATTAATTGTATATCTAAATTAACACTGACCATAAAAAAGAAAGTTTATTGATTTTCATAAACGAAATACACAAAGAAGTTGCATTTCATGCGATACATCTGAATGCGCACTTAGATAGATATTCAGTTCAAATTTTGAAGTTATAAAATTATATGTTAAATTGTTATAAATCATTTTTAATATAGGTTATATGAAATGTTGATGCCTTTTTTATGTTTCACCGTTGTTTGTATTTTACTGTCGCATGCATATATTTAACGGATAAAAATTGAATAAAAAAAAAGAAATGAAAAAGAGAAAATGAAAAAATGAAACACACAATTACGTGTATGTTATAAGTGTATAAATATGTACAATACTCGAATACGTTAGCTATAAAACAACGAGGCGAAAGTGAATGAGTGAACGAGCGATGTATGGAGCGTTTTTGCGTTACAGCGTGTACCGAGAGTAATTCAGAGGCATACAAGCATTGACTTCTCTCTCCTTGCTCACTCGAGCGAAGCGTCAATGAAAATGTCTGTCTGTAAGGCGTAGAAACGAAGCTGATAAAAAAAAAAGGAAGTGAAACTGAATGATTGTTAAAAGTGTAAATAATCGAAAAACGGATGTTACGATAGTCTATCACTGTCACCTTACACGACCGAATGTCATGAATGTCATCCTGTACCTACTACATGCACTATTAAACAGAAACTAACATAATCCCACTAGTGTTGTTTATGACCTGCGATCAAATTCGTTTTTACGATCCTACAATCTCAATCTATTTTATAGCCTCGTCAAGAAAAAAAGATAGAAAATGCTGCATCTGGTAGATCGCTTTTTTCATTGGTAGTTTATCATCTTTTTCAGTCATTACGGAACGCGGAAGGTAAGTAAAAGCATTCCACAGGCCAGGACAAAGTGAAAATCTTAAAAATTCAATAATTTGGCCTCGAACCCTAAAAAGTTCTAATTGGTTTGGTTTGCTTAAAAATGATTAATTTTAACATAACACCACCATCAAAGTATACGATTAACATAATTTACAATTTTACCAGTATCGTGAGAATAAAAATTTATGTGCACAACCCCTCATCCTTCCTTAAAAATATGAAATCGATTTAATCGCTTCCATCCCGACAGTAGGAAAAAAAAACGAGGAAAAGAATGGTGGCAAAAGACTGGAGAGCGGAAGCGTCTAATATATTCCGCTGCGCACGTCAAAGCGTGAAGTGGAAGGACGCCTCGCGGAAGCAACGGCAACGACTGCGTGACGGCGAGCTTTTCATCGTCCTCGCTTGAGCTTCAATTTTCTGGCTGCGCTCCTCACGGCCGACGAACGCCCCCCCCCCCAGCTGCCTGAGCGCAGATTCGCGGCACGCATACTTCTTGGGAAGAGTCATAACCGTTCTACGTCCAAACGACAAGTGCACAGTTCATTCGCTTTGATCTCCGCCCTCCCCTCTCCCTCCCTTTCTATTCCTCGCTTTATTCGCTTTTTCGCTCGCTTTATACGTATCATCTTCATTCGCCGTCGGAAAATGAGTAAAGGATTTTTCGAGCGACGCAAGAAGTGCTGCTCTCTCGATTATACCTCTTTTTGACATTTACTCCTCCATATAATACGACTGTAAAGCGATTCAAAATTCTGACTATTTTTTAAAGCGCAGGTAGAATGTAATTACTGGCTGACCAAAAGCCTTCGAAGGCCTTGTCGTAATTAAAAACCGCCGCTTCTAATATTATATCCGAGATTCATTAAAAACAATCGATTTTAACAACATAATTTCAAACTATTCTATATTTAATAAATTATTTATTTTTGTATTATAATTTTATTTTTATATGTCTATTTTAGAATTTAATGAACAGCAAACAAAATTTAAATAAAAACTTTGTTATTGGAATATTTAAAGTCCTAAATTACCGGATTCTTTGAAAGTCCAGCTTTGCACATGACGGATCAAAAAATATTGTTCGATAAACGAACGAGATGGTGATTTGAACCTCGTGATAACTTTTCACCCTCGCCTCGCTCGGGCGAAAACGGTCGCAGGGGGATAAAATCACTTTCCTTAATGTCTCAATATCTTTGGAAGTAATAAGCTTCATACGCTGCAATACTAAGCAGCTCTAAACATACAAAAGATTAAACTTTTCCCATAATTTCAATTAAATTAAGGCATTTTTACTCCGATAATCGTTGGACATAGTAAACTAATTTTTTCAGTTTTCAGCTTTTTACTAAAAAACTAGTTGACAAAATGGCTTGAAAACTTTACAGATTATAACTATATATATTCTTAATTACCAAAAGTTTTTTCAGAGCAATTGATAATTTAATTTAAAAGTTATAATCTTTCTAAAAAAACACGTTTTTGTTAAAAACAAAAGAACTATAAGAGCTGGAGTAATTTTTTTTGTTTGAAATTATAGGTATTTTATGCTCTTCTCAGTAAACAATTCCTCCATAAAGATGTCCAATGTCCATCCGAAAGAGGCCTTTAAGATGAAAGATATCTGAAAGAGCTCTTTTCAATGGGCATTAGACATGGAGGAATTGTTTACTGGGTTTAAACTGTTTAAAAAAAAAAAAAAATGAGCCTTGAAATAGGAAAATCCGTTCACTAAAAACTGAGATCCAGGTGTATGCATACGTCAGGACACACACATATACATCCATGCAGACATTTTTCAAAAACCATTTATTCTTGTTCCTGGCACCTTAAAATACGATTATAACAGGTTTTTAGGAAAATTCCAAAAAATACTATCACAAAGCTTCCTCAAAGGAGGAAGCAAATATCTTCGTAAAGATTATCATGTAATATAGATGCCAAATTCTTTTTACAACTGAAATAATGCCATTTGTACGAAAAGCAATATTTAAATTTTTCAAGAAACAGAAAGACAAAGAAAAAATATTTTGTGTACAGATAATAAAGTTATTATGTAATAGCGTTAAGTATAAAATTATTGATTATTTGATTTTATTTCAAATGGTTTTCTTGCTACATAACGAGCTCGATTCTATTTTAAACCAATTAAAAGCAATCGATAGTAGCAAACTCACTCGACATAATGTAATCCAATCTTCAAACAGTTTCTGTAATATTTTGTAATCTACATTTAATAAAACTTATAATTAAAATATCGAAATTCCAGAATTTCCAATATTAAATTTACTTGGTTATTTCCTAAAATACAGATGTGCTGAAAATGAAAAAAACAACGTTTTTACAAATCAAAAGATTTAATTAATTTTTGAATAAACATTCATTTCTCCGCATTTCTGTACAAGATTTAACTTTATAAGTTATCTGTAAGAACTTCTGAAAGCGGTCTTTTAGATTGTTTTGAGCATTTCATGAAAGTTATTCTTTTTTAAGATGTCTCAAAGTAGACTTTAACGTAAAAAATTTAATCTTCTTTAATGATCTTACTACAAGCATTTATTATACAAAATAATAATAAGTAATTGATATAAAATAATTTATAATTATTAATATGCTATTAATAAAAGCAATTAGAAATATGCATAACTGAAAAGCTTATATGACCTATATTAAATTAAATTCAGTATTTTATTTTTCTTGTACGATTCTTAGACTTGCAATTATTTTTAATTTGTAAAAAAAGTGAATTAATTATTTTTATATATAAATTATTTACAGCTAACCTTAGGTCTAATCTATTTTCTACCTGAGAGACAATTCTGAAAGCAGAAAAGGTGATTTATTTTCTACCTGAGAACTGCAGAAAAACTAATAAGGTGAATAGAAAACAATTTGTTTAATTTATTAACTTGTATTTATTTTCTTAATATTTTAATATTTTGATTGTATTGCACTAATGTATTAAATAATAGTAAAAATATGGATAGAAAATCCTTTTCTAATTTGTCAAAAAGGCAGCAGAGAAGGCGTTTAAAGAAAAATTTAATACAAGAGTTTACGCTATTTAATTGTAGAGAATTTCAATTAAAATATAGAAATTGAAACTGTTTGTGAATCAAATAATAACAATGTAGTAGTAGATAGTCAAATTAATTTTAGATTAGAAAATGAAGTGATAGATGAACAGGCTGGTCAGGAAAGCAGTGATGTAAATAGTAATAGCTGTAATAATGAAAGTTTATCGGACGCGATCAATGGCGATGTAGAGGAAGATGAAAGTTTATCAGATGAGATCAATGAGGATGTAGATAGTAATGATATCTGTACCAATGAAAGCTTAATGGGTGAGATTAATGAGGATGTCAATTTCTATAATTTAGATATTGATATTGAGGATATTGAAATTAATGAAACATTAGAAAGTTTTTTACATTATTGGGCTATAAATTTTCAAATTAGACAGAGTGCTTTGACAAAAATTTTAATAATCCTAATCTGCCTAATGATGCAAGAGTCCTATTGAATACCGGTACAAAATTTTTCATAACACCTGTTAGTTCAGGGTCTTGCGCTCATTATGGGGTACAAAAAGGCTTAACTGATCAGTTGAAATATCTCTCTCCCAATGATATACATAAAGAAATATTTCTTATTTTATATATTGACGGCTTACCAGTCTCTAAAAGTTCTCAAAGTCAAGTGTGGCCAATTTTGATGAAAATTTATAATCAATAACCCAATAACACATTAAACTCTTATTAGATTTATATGGCAATGGTGGCGTAGACGCAAAGATAAGGTTAAACATTTTAGATGATCAGCATGTTTCTTTTAGACCATGGATACTCAGTGAATTTGTTCGTAAAACAAGACCAATTAGTCAAATTGATAGATTTAAAGCTACTGAGCTTCGCGTCGTTATTCTATACACTGGCTTAATTTTATTTCAAAATAATGTACCTGATAATTTTATGTATCATTTTAATCTACTCAATTGTTCATTGAGAATATTGTGTATGATCAAAATGAATGTATAAGAAATAATTCTTGTGCTAAAAAATTATTGGTTACTTATTCGATCTAATGAAGTCATTGCTTGGAAATCATCATATAATTTATAATCTGCACAATCTCTTACGTCTTCCTGATGATGTCTTACGATTTGGTCCACTGGATAATTTCAGCGTAATGTCTTTTAAAAATTATTTATAAACGATTAAAAAATTAGTTCGTAAAGGTTGCCACATTTTACAGCAAATTATTAATTGAATGAGTGAAAAATCAAATCATCAGTTTACTAAAGCTAAACGTATCCTTCTTAATAATCCAATTATAACGAAAAGTATTATCGAAGGTCTTTCTGAAGGATATAGTATAGTTCATAAATTCATTCTATTTTCCAATACTGACAAATTTACAGCCAAATAATTGTTGCTTTATTAGAGATGGATCTATTGTAATTACACAGAAATGTTGTTATCGATTGGGTAAGCCAGATGTTCTTGGACATCCGTACATTAATTGTGAAAGCATACATAATTATCTAATTAATTCTCAATTAATAAGTATATGCAAAGCAAAAGCTTTATTAAATGTTTTCAAAGAATGGTCTGTTAATGATATCATTAGAAAAGGATTTCTTATTTTACCAAAAAATATCTATTATATTTTCCCATTACTACATACTAATGTTGTTTAATTAGTAATGAATTTTTATAACATGTATTTATTCAGTTTTTATCAAACGTTTTATTTATTGATCAAAAATTCATTTCTTTATAAATTAATGTAAATTTTAATGGAAAAAGAAATTGTTTTATACGTTCTTCATATATTTTATGAATTTTATACATGTTTATGAATATAGAAATAATCAATTCAAAACATTACGTTAATTTTATTTCTTTTTATGATTTGGGTAAGGTGCGTTTTGTACACATAAGAATCGTACACGTGAACATTGTACACAAGTTAGCATGGCTCAATATATTTATATATAAATTTCACCAATGTTAAATTGTGTACAATGTTTCCGTGTACGATTCTTATGTGCACAAAACGCACCTTACCATGATTTGTTCCTTTCGTCTGTAATACAAAGACCCTAAGAATACTTATACATGTATACATACACTTTAATTGTATCATGACTGCAGGTATAATATAGCTATGTCGAAAGAACAACGACTGGAGCACCAAGAACATGGCTAGAAGCCAGACATTCCCTTATACTCTACCGTTATAATGTAAGATTGTATACCACAACAGACAATACCTGCCGCAAGTACACTTCAAACAGTTTCTGCTGGTAATAGTAACTTGCACGCAGAATTTGAGCAGGAAAAATGACAAAGTAAGTAATAAATAAAATCTTAAAAGTATTTATTTTTAAGAAATAAAAAATCTGTAATTACTTTTTCAGGTGTTAAGTTTGGAGTACCAAAGCCAACTATAGTATATGCATCAACACTGCAAATGTTTACAAGCAAATCTTTTAAATTTGTTACACATAAAAAACCAACGTCAACACTTTCTACACCAGGTACTTTAAATGTTTATGTTCATTCTACGATTTTATTATCATTATTAAATTACACTGATTATCTTATTTATTTTTATTGCAGTAGGATTTGTGCCATTAATTGACATCAGTAATATTATAACTAATAATAATATTAATGATAATTCATTTGTGTTAGAAAATGTATTTGTTGAACAATCAAGCGATGATAAGTATTTTAATTTATTTAACTTTTCTAACGTACACATTTGTACTTAATTATAAAACTATTTTTATTACTAGGATTTTATTCGCACCCAAAATACTCGTTCTTTATGACTATAAATAATATTACTGATACAACAATATTATCAAAAAAAATCACTGATCTGACAAATTGACCTGGAAAATAAATAAAAAAAATAAAATTAGGATTGATTTTTATAATTTCCATCGCATCATCAATGGTAAAGATATATTATTTAATTACTTTTGATATAAAAATAAATATTTTAAACTGACAATTATTATATTTAGTGACAATTATTATATTCAACGGAGAATGATGTGTCAAAGCGCATATTTTAGATACAAAAATCCAGTGATCTTATTAGATATTACAATAAAAAAAAATAAGAATTAATTTTATTATTAAAAATTATTACTATCCCTAATTGTATAAAATATTTTAAAACTTTTACTTATGTAAAAAAAATAAAGTTTAATTGTAATTATTATTATATTGTTTTTATTCTATTAATCAATAATAAAATTCAATTTCTTGATATTTCGATAAGGATAAAATATATTTACTTCAAATAGAATGTTATTTAATTAATTAAAATTAAATATATTCTATCCTTATAAAAAAATTAAGAAATTGAATTTATTTTATTTTAAATTATATAAAAAATCTGTGTATACTAAAGTTTTCTTAAAAATATCTTTAGTCAACTCTTTAAATATATCTTTAGGATTGCTTTAAGCTTAATTTAAGATTTCTATTGGACGGACATTAGATTTTTTTAAGACTTCATCGTGATATCTTATGGAATTTCTTAAAGCTGCTTTTCAACTGCAAAGATATCTTTAAGAGTTCTTAAAGTTTTCTTCGTGTTAATTAGGAATATTTGTCCATTCTTAGCGGTAAAACTTTTCCCGGGCTCGAGCGCTCACTCTTTTTTTTTCTGCCGAATTAAAATCGATTTTTCATGCATAAATTACAAGTTTTTGCATCGTAAACGAGGCGCGGTTTCCTTTTTTCCTTCCTCCTCCATTACTTAGAAGTACAAGAGAAAACGGCATTGCTGACGTCATCACTGCTGGAATGATAAAACGGCTCGAGTTTTCGCCCGCGGTGATGTCATGATCGGGCACGAACGCCAAAGTTGCACTGCGCGCACGGTCTTGAAACGCAGTCGATTTTCCGGTGCATGATTTTTAATGAGGAGAGGAGGAGGGAGAGGAGAAGCATGCTGCGGCCTTGACATTCCGTCATCACGTGTATTAGAATCAAACTTGCAGCGCAACTTTTAATCAATGAGTTCCTAACAGCGACGGCATAAATCTTGCCAAGTTCTGAAGTACTTACAATATTCATGAAGCTATTTTGTACGGACAGCTTAGGAGAAATATTAACCCAATTTTGAATTGAAATTTTTAGTGGTTTGGAGGAAATGAGAATTTTGATGGTGACGATGAAGTTGGCAAGAAACTAAAAAGTTTTTATTGGTTACCATAAATCGTGGAAAATTATTCCTTTTCTAAATTTTATATTATATACGGCATTATATTCCATTGGTCGTTGAAGCCGACTATTTTTCAGAAATTTTCAGCGCGATGAATTCAAATGAATTTTCGCATTACACAAACGTAAACTCACTTTTGATGCTAACTAAAAACTAATTAGTGGGCAGAAAATGGAATTCTAATTTATCTTTTAAAAATTTGCTTTTACATTAAAATTTTTGGAATTATGAATTTAATGTAGTAGGTGCAGTACCCTAAATTTAGGGTTTATAAAAAATAAGTATGTAACGGGCACGGGCATGCGAGCCCGTACCTGTCACGTAAGAGCGAGAGAGAGAGAGCGATTTTCTCTCTCCGAGCGGCAGTTAGTGCTGCGCGCACTATCGCGGCTAGCGCGCCCCACTCCGCCGCCCGCCGTCGCCTAGCAACCGCAGCCCCCACTCCGGCTCGCAGCGCACTGCGAGCGAGAGGCTCTCGAGCGGCGCACCGCTCGGGGACTTCTACTCGAGACTCGCTCCTGAGCAGACCTATCCAGCCGAGGTGCTCCTCGGAAAATCCTACCGACCCGTTCGAGGTGCTCCTCGAAATCCCGAAGCGAGGTGCTCCTCGTCAAACCCGACCGACCCGTTCGAGGTGCTCCTCGAAATCCCGTTCGAGGTGCTCCTCGATATCCTGAAGCGAGGTGCTCCTCGAT
>JAWWEM010042415.1:0-13377 GCA_035582935.1 Ormyrus thymus
AATAAACAAGTTTTACAATGTTGTAGGAGGAGCCACTATCAATTCTGAATTGGGCTCTTTCTGAGGAGCACTCTTAAATGGAATTGTTAAAAATTAAAATTATCCTTGCCTGTTTTTACTACTTTTTGATATAATCTTGAATGTTTGGAAAATGAATGTTTTTAAAGGTGCTACTTAAAGTTTGAATCTATTAATAAATGAATTGCATTCAATTTTTCCAATCAGTTTTTAAGAAGCGAGTTATTACAAAACCAAAACAAAAAATCACCGCATACAAATACCCGCAAACAAGTATTTTCGTTTTGAAATTTTTTTGTTTGTAAAAGCATTGTAAATTTGAAGTATCCATAACACTGCTTTGCAACGTTTCTAAAGGTTTACTTTTTCGTCTGAAATCTAAATTGACTCAATGTTAAACGTGCATATATGTACACATAAGCTTAAGCAGAGATCGATAAAAAAAATTGCCATGACTACAATTTCAGCCGAAAATAGCGCCTGAATGAATGAAAATATGAGATATCGACTTTAGAGATAGAAGTTGTACAAGTTGTGATGAGTTGGCAAAATCTCAAAGATCATAATAACAACATATTTATCAGGTCTAATTGTATCTCAGAAATGATTTAAGTTACAAATTATTTTTCAATCTTCAGCATTGTTATAATACATTATTGTGACAATTATGGTTAGATTACTTTTACGTAACTGACATAAGAATAATAAAGAAATTAACACTTTTTTTTCTTCCTCATACTTTATTTATTCAATTTACGTTTCGGGTAATTATCAATGATTTTCATAATTAGCTAAACATTTTAATAATCATTTATATATTAATTACTTTAAAGCTAATTATCGTCAAATTTTACGAAAGGAAATTATTACAGTTCTATAAACATTTCAACAAACAAATATTTGAATAAAGATCAATAAATTTCAATTTAACATTTTAATATAGATTAGCGACGACTTTGTTTCTTCGCCACGTAAATTGTACATTTTAAAGTCATGACTCTAAGCTATTAATAAGCTAACGACATTTACATTTGCAGTCAAATATGACGTGACAAACTTTTTTTCCTCAGGTGCCAGAGTGATATTGGCTTGCAGAAACTTAGAAAAAGCAAATGAAGCTGTCGAGGAGCTTAAGACGACTCCGCCTTCAAGGTAAGTGTCAAAGTAATTGTTGGTTCTATTGCGCGCGATAACTTAATTTATATGCAAGCCTAAGTTCGCGAAACTATTTTGATTAATTATTCAAGCGCAGCGTTGTGTTACATGAATTATTTATCTCCAGGTATGGAAGATCTTGGAATAAAAGAATGTTTAAACAAATTTTTTTGCGAACAAAGCTTCGTAACAAATACCAGCTTAGAAAAGAATATAATGATTGAACAACAATTAGGAATCTATAAACATTAACGCAAAATCGGGCGTGTATCTTATAAACTCTTATAAATTATTTATTATTTATTTTTAATGTCTTCATTAAAATACAAAATATATTTTCCAAGCATAAATAATCTATGGCTACGCCTATGCCTGCGTTAACCGCGAGCCTTTATAGAAAAAGACAGTTAGGCTCTCAACATCTACGACTATGCAGATACAGTTAGGTATACCAGCAAGTGCACTTAGAATACAGGAAAGGATTAAACAAAATCCACCGGCGACTTTTACTCGATTTCCATTGCAAAGAAAAGAAAAGAAAAAAAAAGAAAAGAAATCGCGTCGAAGCCTCTCAAACATTCTCCTCCGACACGCGAGCCGCGCAAAAATCCAAAATCTCTCATTCGACTTTCCAAAACCCGTCCCGCAGGCCGGACCGAGAACAGTTCCAGGGCAGCCCGGGCGAGCTCGCCGTCTGCAAGCTGAACCTGGGCAGCTTGGCGAGCGTCCGCGAGTGCGCCAAGGTCCTGTCGACGCAGGAGAATCACATCCACCTGCTGATCAACAACGCCGGGGTGATGATGTGCCCGCACGAGAAGACCGAGGACGGCTACGAGCTGCAGCTCCAGACCAACCATCTCGGGCACTTCCTGCTCACGCTGCTGCTGCTGCCGAAGCTCAAGGCGTCCGCGCCCGGCGTCAGGATCGTCAACGTCTCCTCCATGGCGCACATAAGTGAGTCGCTGTTTTATTCAGTGGCTTTTTTGGCTTGGTTCTTTTTTTTTCTTTTTTGGTTCTTCGCTCGCGCGGATCTCGCGCGCCTTCATCGTCAGAGCGCGTTGCAAACAATTTTTTCGTCCCGTGCTTCTTTGAAGCGGCACGAATAATGGAGTTAGCGTATAAGCGCGTAGAAGATGCTTTTCACGAGTCCTCTTAACAGAGTTTTAGTTTAAAATTAACTTCAGTACTGACGAATAATTAATCGCTAAATAATTTTACTACTAATATATTCTTTCATTTTAATAGGATGGCTGGGTCGAAAAGATCATTCGAGTCACCTTTTAGCAAATTAAATATAGTGTGTTATTTGTTCCCTTGATAATAGTGCTTAAATTTCAATAAAGAAGCATTCATAATTAAAAGGTTAAATCATCGATTAGTCATACACGTCCATTCACTAATTTTCCGACACTTCAAAGAATTAACTACTTCCTCGTACTACTAATTACTCGAAACAGCTAATCCCATCATTTTCTTCTTTTGCAGGAGGCCAAATGCACTTTGATGACATAAATTTGGAAAAAAGTTATTCACCCCTTAGAGCTTACGAACAGAGCAAATTGGCCAACATCTTGTTTACCAAAGAGTTGACCCACAGACTCAAAGGTAATTCACTTTTCTAAGACAATCTGAAAAGGCAGATTTGAGAAATTTAGAAGACATTCGGATTGTTGAATGTATAGAAAATTATTATATCAGGGACCCACGCTTTGACCATGAGTTGACGTGTGTATGTGCGGATTTTTTACGGTTAGAATTACGTGTATTTGAGATGCTAATTTAAATGCGCAACCAGTTGACGCTGGGAATATTATTTTTGTGATTCGCGTAGGATATTTAAGACCTCGCACGATAATTTAAATTTATTAACGAGCATGTACAATTGAACTGTTGCTATGAAATTTAAATGATTTTCGTTACATTAAGCATGCGCTCTATTCTCATGTAAAAGTTTTCTTAAAAAACAAAAAATTAAGGACTACCATCGCTGTCAGTGCACATTTCAATAATACCTCGCCTCTAAAACACTGTTGAAATTAGGCACTCTCGCGAAATAAACTTTCCCAGTAGACTTCACCGACCAGTCGCTCTCCTCGAGCCGCAATCTAATCCGCTCCTCAAATTTCCAGAGGCGAAAATCGAGGGTCTGTCGACGTACACGCTGCACCCAGGTGTCATCGCAACGGAGCTGGGCCGCCACCTCGACAAGTCCTTCTTCCCGGGAGTGCGCTTCGCTTTTCAGGTGCTCGTCAGGCCCTTCATCAAGACGCCCGAACTCGGCGCGCAGACCACCATTCACTGCGCGACCGACGAGGCCGCTGGCCAGGAGACGGGACTCTATTACAAGTGAGACTTGGGGCTTTGGTTGAAAGAAGGGTCACCTTTTATTTTGGGAATTAGGATTTATTTTTTAGTAAAGTTTTTGATGAGAAAAGTGAAACGTGTATTTAAGAAAGTTTAAATATAAAAGAATTCTTCGGTTTTATTGTCTTTACTTATGGAATTCGTTGCTTTAAATATTCATTTAAAAGACTAGAGATGTATTTTTTTTTTTTTTATTGAAGACTAGAGATGTATTTATATAAGTAAAATTCTTTGGAAGTTTTATTTTTATTTTATCGTACTACAATTTCACTTAAATTTCAAATAAGTCCAAGGTTTTTAAAAATAATACTTTTAATTTTTTATGTGACGAAAAGGCAGAATTAAATAGCTACTTAATTATTTTTTTCTTTAACCAGGGAATGCAGAGTCACGGCCCCGGCTGCGCAATCAAACAATAGAGAGGACGCAAAGAAACTATGGACCGAAAGTTTGAAGCTCGTCGGATTGCCACCGCAGGAGAATCTTGCAGAATTGCTGAATGTTATTTCCACCGAAATCTTGCCTTCGATAGAAGTTAAATCTTTAAAATCATTTTAAGTTAATTTAAGTGATTGCTCTTAAAACGAATTGAGTGATTTCCACGTCTATTTTATTTATTTGTATTCTAAATAATGTGCACAATCCCGGATCAATTTTTCTGTGGTTTTAATTTTATCTTGCTATTTGTACTTTAAAAGGATTTGCGTCGATTTGCCTTGTAAGATTGATAACTTTTGTACCGTTCAAAAATTAAGCGTACACTACTTTTCAATAAAAATTTGTAGTTTATTAAATTGCATACCAGCTTTCTTATTATTTGAAAAACATCATTTTATAAACAAAATAAATAATACAAAACGGGGCATTATTATTTAACTTATACTTCACTTATTGTTATTAAAAAATAATTTTTAAGAAAAAACAGTGTTCAAACTTCAAATGAGCTGATGTTATAACGCCTAATCTATTCTATATTTATCTGAAAATCAAATCGTAGATTACTTCACTTATATAAGATTTACAAAAACAAAAATACTTTCGTTAATATTAAAATATATATACTCAAAACAATCGAGAACATCCAACATCATCAGCTACTCAAATGCAACAAAATACAATCGATGCGAATAATAACCCAACAAAACCTCAAATATCCATTCAAGTTCTAATTCAGCCAGACCTCTCTCGATAAAGCGCCAGAAATTTCCAGCTGAGGTCTCGGCAAGCATCCACGCATTCTCTCTCATCTCCTCAGCTGCAAATATCATTCATACATATAACGGTGCGCACTCCATACTTTAGCGGCGCGCCTCGCTGGTCATGTGGGCCTTCAACAGCGTCTGTCAAAGCAAGGCGCGACTCGTCGGTAAGACCGTCGTCATCACCGGCGCCAATTCCGGCACCGGCAAGGAGACGGCCAGGGATCTTTACAAGAGAGGCGAGTGAGGCGTGCTCGTAGGAGCGAGGACGCGTGGGTTTTGGCGTTGAGGCTTATTGATTCGATGGTGGATGTTTTGTTAGCTGCTTTGGTTAAGGAGTAATTTGAGTTGCATTCGGGGGAATTTAAGACAGTAACTGTATTTTATCGATTTTTGTTAAAAAGTTCTGGTGAACAAATGGTTAATTTCTCAAAAGTTAATGTACATTTAGAACATTATTTTCTTATTTTATTGCACATTTTAAATTCTACTGCTAAACTATATAAAGACCATATATATTAGAGACCAATATCATGTTAAACTTATTCAAGGTATACTTTTAAAGGTGCAAGAGTTATATTGGCTTGTAGAAACTTAGAAAAAGCAAATGAAGCTATTGAAGACATTAAGAAAACTCCGACATTATGGTACGTGCAATTTAAAATACATCAAGTCCAACGTAATAACCTCTTATAATTTACTTAAAACTTGTTTATAATTTTTTTTTCAATCAGAATACTTCTTTGATCAGAATCAAACAAGCCAGCTACAAGTACAACTAAATTACATCCACCCAGGCCGTCAAACAGCGCGAAGCCCCGAAGAACCGCCCGGAACAGTTCCTCCCTTAATCATCAATCGTCGAAATCTTCCAGGTCGGAGAAGGAGCAGTTCCTCGGGGAGCGCGGCGAGCTCGCGGCCTGCCGGCTGAATCTGTGCAGCCTCGCCAGCGTTCGGCAGTGCGCCAGGCTGCTGTCGGCGCGCGAGGGCAAGATCCACCTGTTGATCAACAACGCGTCGGTCAGAGTGAGCGCGACTCGCCGCAGGGAGAAGACCGAGGACGGCCACGAGCTGCACTTCCAGACCAATCATCTCGGGCACTTTCTGCTCACGCTGCTGCTGCTGCCGAAGCTCGCGTCCTGCGCGCCCGGGATCAGGATTATGAACGCGTCCTCCGCGGCGCATAAGAGTGACTTTATTCTGTTTTGTCGGACGCATTGGGAAAAGTTTTATTCTGGAAAACTTGAAATTGTTTATTGAGCTGAATCTTTTTCCATTTGAGAAATCGAATTATTAGTGATCGTCATTGATTTTATTATAAATGCTTTGCTTGCCTAAACTTAAATCTCGAAATAGCTTAGATTAGATCGCGTTTGATCGCGAATAGATTAGTCACGTTAATTCATATTATTTCTTATCTCGCAGACGGTGAAATGCACTTCGACAATCTAAATATGGAAGAGATCTACACGCCCGTTAAAGCTTACGAGCAGAGCAAACTGGCGAACGTCTTGTTTACGAAGGAGTTGACGCATCGACTCAGAGGTGGATTCTCGGCATAATTATTACCGTCCGAAAAAGTAGCCGTAGGAAATTTGAGCGCATTCAGGTTTCGTTAAATTATATATTAGAGACCCACGCTCCGGGTATGAGTTGACATATAATGCGCCTTCCGGATTTTTTTTTTTGGTCGCCATGTAAAATTATGTTCATTTAATTTGCTCGTGTTCAGATGCGGAACCAGTTCTCAGCGGGAAATGTTTTTTGTTTTATTTTTCGTGGTTAATCGATGCAATTCGCAGAGGCTGTAATTCAAGACCTCGTATAGTAATTTAAATATATTAATGGGTATGTGAAATGGAAGACTTACTTATAAAATTTAAATGATTTCGGTATCATTAAATCAGGCAAAAGGAAAAGAGTGCCATTGTTAGTACGCGTTTCAGAAACATTCGAGTGTTTTAAAATATTAAAATTCGAAATTCATATAAAAGAAACGGTGCTTATTTTTTCTTTATCGAAGCTTCGTTCAAGTTAATATTTTCACATTGGAAATAAAATAGTTGCTTTAACGATTTATCACTTCTCGGAGTAGCAATGAAATAATTTTCACCAGAATTCTATGTTGCACCATCCATCTTAAATTCATTCTTCCTTCTGTACATCGCTAGTAAATTCTGCCATTCCCTTCAAACTGCAGCTCGAACGCTTTATCAAACGCTTAATTTCCAGAGGCGGGCATAGAGGGAGTCTCGACCTACGCGCCGAACGCTTGCAACCTCCAGACGGACCAGGACGCCCTGCACCTCGACAGCGCGATCCTCCCGGGGATGCGACTCGCCTACCAGCTGGCCCGGTTCTGCCTCCAGACGACGGAGTCCGGCGCGCAGACCAGCATCCACTGCGCGGTCGACGAGGCCGCCGCGAGGCAGACCGGCCTCTATTACGAGTGAGAGTTGCTTGCTTGGCTTTTGGGGGGGAAGGAGGATTTCGGTGGTGCTTGGATGCTGCTGCAGCGGAGAGGATTGCTTCGTTTGCTTCCGGATTGAGGGAGGGACTGTTGCGATTCATTTTTTTTTTTTTTTATAGCGGTTGTTTTGTGAAGCGTTGCTGAGAAGGTAAAGATTTTTTTACTTTTTCAAATTCTATCATTTCTCAACGGAAAAATAAAGCATTATGATAAAATTGAACCGCGATAAATATTCAGCTACCTGCATTGGTCGCTTCTTTTTTCTTTTAATCAGGGAATGCAAACCAGCAATACCAGCTCCGCAAGCGAACAGCAGGGAAGACGCGAAGAAATTGTGGACGGCAAGTTTGAAGTTTGTCGGATTGCCGCCGCGGGAAAACCTTGCAGAATTGATGAACGCCATTGCCAGAGATGTCTTGCCTTTCGTGGAGGTTGACAAAGAAAATCAAAATTATTTGAAAGACCATTCGAGCCAACTTCCAATGGGCAAAGTTGTTTAAGTTTATTCTGATGATTCTTTTTTTATCGCACAGTGTAAGATAATTTTTATATTTCAATTAATGATGAAAAGAATTTGTGCAGACGTGCCTGATAAAAGTGATAATTTTTGTGCCCTCCGAGAATGGAGCGCGCCACTTTTGAATAAAGCATTTATATTTTATTAAACTGTATATACTACCTTGTTTCTATGTACAACTTCAGCAAGTCCTTAAGAAAGCTGCAAAATTCAAAACAATACCAAATAAACTTTAAGAAATACGTTAATCCATCGAAGGTCTAAATTCGCTTGTAAAACCGTTAAACAAGCAAAACAACCCAATAAACCATTCATTTTCCAAACAATAAAGAAGCAGCCGTTAAATAATCAAGTCCATTGCACAATCGCAAAATCATCTACAAAAACGAAGCCATCCCCGCCTCCCGCCGCAGAGTCCTCACAGCTCGCGACATGCCACAGCGCTCGGGCGGTCATCTCGATCGGCGCATAAACAACTCCCTCCCCGGGGGGGGGGAGGGCGGCTCAAGTTCAACGACTCGCGGGGGCGTCGAGCCTCCGCGAGAGCGAGGACGCCTAGTCCTGTTTTGCGCGGGACGACGACCCCGCGCGGCGGGCGCGAGCCCCGACTCGTTAACGCCCGCCGGGGACGCCTTTATAATTATGCGCCGAGGCGCGCGAGTTAATTGGGGGCCCGGTGATATCGGGACGTCGGCCGCGCGGACGCCCGGCACCTCTCGAGGGAGAGGCGGCGGCTCTTCAGCGGCCCCGACGGCCGGAGCGCGAGGCTCTGATTCTCGGGCCGGACGACGATTAGAGGACGCGGCGCCTTTTGCGAAGCAGGCAGCCAGCGGAAGGAAACGGGGAGTAAAGTCGAGCTGCTTGCTTTTTGTAAATTTAGGCTGAGCGGGTTTTAGCGAGTTCTCGATGATCCCTCGGGAAGAGTTTCTTCACGGAGAAAACGTTACTGTAAGAAAATACTATACTGTTTTAGAAGAGCGAGCACAGACTGACAAAATTCAAAAAAGTACCATACTTAATAGTAAATTTTAATGAAATTTTAGTAAAAATTCGTGTAATTTTATTAAATGTTCCTGGAATTTTAGTAAAATTTACTAAAAAGTATGGTAATTTTTTGGGTTTTCGCAGTCTGTGCTTGCATTACCAGAAAGTTTAGCCATTTCTATCGCAATATTTGTAATTTTTACCGAAATATTCCTCTCCGCGTTGATGATGGTTATTTGAAAGAAAGTTTTTAAAAAACTTTTTTCCTTTTTTATAATCAACGCCCACTTAAGTCGCAGCTCTTTGTGACCACTCGAACCCGACGTAATAAAGAAAGAAATGGAATAATACTTTCTAAACCCATTTTCAAAATAAGCGAGCGCCTAATTTTTCCATTCAAAGGCTCGAAGCAAATCCCCACGTCCGAGCTTCAAAGGACGCACGAAAAAACAGAACTGTACCGGCGCCTCGTTTCGCAAGAGCGACGAAAAATAGGAATCCAATTCTTCGAGGCCCGCGTCGCGTAATCGAGAAACCCGGCTCAATTATACCGGGAGAAGAAAGAGGCCTTTCGTCCGCGGCGCCTCGGCACTTTCAAATCGCCCGCGTCAATCTTCGAAACGTTGTATGCGGATGAAATAATCGCCGGATCAGATGTTGGCGTCGGTCCGCAGCTCGGCAGGAAGGAAGAATTCCAGGCGCTACGAGAGAGCCAGTCGGTCGTACAAGTTATCTAATATCCGAATTCGTAAGTGACTGGTCGAACCGCCTCTTTCACTCGCTGCCACTTCTCTTTCTCTCGCTGGTAATGCCTGTCGATACTCTTGTAATTGGGTATGATCCGGTTAGGAAAGGATTTTTACGCGGCGATCGCTTCGGAGAATGCTGGCGGCGTTTAGTGAATCTGGAAGAAGGGATTGCACTCGTCGTAAAAGTAATTTGTTCTTGAAAATGTACTTATCGGGTCGAATTGGATTTCTTTAGGAAGTTGCATTAGAATTTAGTTGTAAACAGTTGAATTTTATTGAAAATTTAGTGCTTTCTTCCTGTTTGTAACAAAAGAAATTGTTAAGAATAGACACTATTGTACTTCATTACCATCTCGTTTCGACGCTGAAGAATTTAATTAAAATAATTTATTTTACTTAAACCGAATAATTTGATTTTGGAACAAAAACTGATGTCAATTAACAGAACAACTATAATTTAGCCTTTAAATTAGTATAAAGCAGCATTTAGAACAATTCACAGTCTAATTAGCTTCCGTTTAATCCCATTACCGCCCGAACTCGTTCGCAATAATTTATTATCCCCCGTTAACATATTTACATATGTATAACATTTTCGCAAACGTTAGCTATTAATTTGAAGCTTCAATTCCACTTTAATTAGCATACTTACCGTGACGTATTGCCCGTTTTCAGCCGCTTTCTCATCTCCGCGTTTAACTGCGCCTCTTAATGCAGCATTTAAATATCCCCCGTCGTAAAGGCCTGTTTATTATCCGGCGGTTTAGCGACTGATTTCATTTTCGTGATTCGCGCGAAAGGAAACGAGCGTGGGAAGTCTTAATTTTCCCCGCGTCTTCTCGGGTGGCAGATTTTTCGGTCTTCCGTTCGGCGAATCCGAGGAGAATTTCCATTTCTAATCTTTTGACGGTGCTCTTTGCGCAAGCGTGCAATTTTCAATGACGCAAGCTCGCACGTTTTTGTGGATTAATTGAAGGCGCCTCTGAAAAAGAGTAATTGAGCGCACGCCGGGGAACAATGTGCGACCTACTTTTCGAGCAATTATCCGCGTCCTAAAGTACTTTACCTATTTTTTTTTAATAATTTGACATTTCCATCCATAAAAGTTTTTGTACATCGGGTTTAATACATGTTTAACAATGTTTTCTTTTTAAAAATGCCACCGACGTCAAGAGACGAAGTTAATATTCATGTAAATTCAATGTCGGAATGCGATTTTACATATTTCTAGTGATTTCGCCTCGCTCGGAGTGCGGCTGTATTGTTCCATTTTTTGTCCTCGAACTGCTGATTCTGCCTAAGAATCTTTTTCTTCGGAGTGTGTCCTCATTCATAATTCATGGCTTTTCTTATCCATTGTTTTCGTACTTATACAAATTTGAAATGTTATTCCTGCCGTTATTATTGAAATGTTCTTCGCGGGAATTTTATTAATGTCAATGTTAACTTGACAATTCAAGGAGAATTATGCGCTCGTAAAACTCGGAGTACAAAGAAAGAACCGACGTAATCAAAGACATCTTTGGCTGTGAGACGCTATAAAACACGATAATTAGGTAAATTTTGTTTGCTTAAATCGGAAGGTAAAAATTAATGATGGCTACGTCTAATATCAATTTGCAAATACTGTTATATATAGAATCTTGCACCTTATAAATATGCAATTTTAACTAGCGGACATTTTTATTTATTTTGCAGCTTTGATCCCCTTGAATGGGAAGAACCAATTAAGTTTCTTATAATAGAGAAAGTTTTTAGCAATCATTTTCAAGTCCATTACGAATTCAGTTCGTCTAACTTTTTATCTTCTTTTTTATTTCGCGCCTAAACAAAAAAAAAAAAGTCAACGAAACCTTTCGAAATTTCACCTTCTTTTTCGACCACCTATAATTTCAAAAAATCCTCCCACACACAATACCCGTAAGCGTGCTCCTCTTCGTCCTCCTTTCCCCGCGAGCGCCGAGCGTCGCCAATCCAAACTTCCCGAGCCGCGCGAATCTCCCCCCGAAGCCAAGCGTGCGCGCTCGCCCAATTGAATCAAAGTTCCCCGGCGAATCAATTACGTCCCGTCTCGGAAAAAGGTCAACGTTCCCAGCACGCTCCTCCTCGTGCCGTTCGCGAGCCGCGCGGCAATTTTCACGGCTCATCGTCGGCACGAAGGCAGCCGGCCGATCACGGAGCCATTATGCCGCGTCGTGTCGCGGCTCGCGAGAGAGCTCGTATGTACGTAAAGGACGACGGCGCCGAGGGAGGACGATCTCGCGCGGGGGGGCCGCGTCAGGACTTTCTCTCATTACGGGCAGCCACTTTGACGAGGACGACCTTTCGATCGTGGAAAGCCAGCCGGGCGGGGACTGCTTTGGGGACGGTGTGCGCGAGTCGGATTTTGAGACCGGGGAGTCGGGATCGTTTCGTGCACCAGCGATTTTCTCCGCGGGTTTTTCGGCCGATGTGGGTGAGAGAGCGCGGCTCGGGTTCCGAGCGAGTCGGGGGTGGAGTTTCCTTGGGTTTGCGGTCGGGGGATTTTTTCGGGACTGTCCCGGGAGGGGGTAATTTATGCGATGGCGGGCATGTTTATTGTCTTTCGCGGAGACGACGAGTCTAAAAGAGCTTTAGCTTCTTTCGATCGTATACTATGGTGCTTGAGGGGTTACGCAATTATCGGGGACTAAAAATGTTTACTCGTTAAGGCCTGTATGTTATTTCTGAAACTTAAGTGATAAATTGTGGTTTTTATGCCTGGGAAGCTCGTGTAATTGAGGCTAATGTATATTAAGAGAAGAATTATTACTTGAACTTGTTGTTGAGCAATAATTACCCAATTTAATTGAAAATTTTCTCATTGTAGGTGTCAATCGGAATAACTTCGGAATATTTATATATTGCTAATTTTTTTCTGCTCCACCGAAAAGCATAAAAATGGATAATTTTTAAAGTGATCGTATATTACATTGTACTTTTTCGCCTCGATAGTTACGTATTCATTCCTTTAATTCAGAGTTTACACTGAGAAATTCTCCAACAATAAGTGAGAGAACCGTCATTAACGCCTTAACAGAATCAACTTTTCACTCCCGGCGGTACAAATAAACCAGCGCAAGACCGCAATAAATTAACATCTTCCACGCCGCCCGTGAACCGGCGCGATCAAAGCCCCGCCACCTCCTTTGTACGAGCGCGCGGCCAAACCAATTCAGTAGGAAAGAAAAGCCCAATCAAACCGCGATCCGTAAGCGGCTGTCAATCCCGACTTACGACGCTCCGCAATGATGGATCGCCCTCCGCTGATGCTCGTCTCGATGGCACGGCGCGCGAGTCCGCGAGACGAGCGACGCGCGCGAAGCGACGCGGAACATTCGACGCCGCGCGACACCGAGAACACGCCGAGAGCCGCGCGGACGCCTATTGCTCTCGGGGCAATTACTTCGAATTCACGACGGCGAGAGGCCGCCGATGCATTATTCAGCCGACGCTCCCGCCACGAGCTGCGCTGCGGGATTCGACGGTTCGGGCCAAATTTCAAACCGCGTTTTGGAGCTTTGCGCGGTCGGAGAGTCGAAGTCGGTCGAAGTTTGGTTCGCCGGGGGAGATTTGCGGAAATTAAATTAGGCAGAGATTTATTGGGGGAATTTACAGATTATGAGTACGCTTTACGGAGATGAGAATTTACGGGGATCTTGATGCGGTTTTAAGGACTCGCTGAATGTTAGCTCCTATAAAAATTAAAATTTAATGAGAAAATTAAATTTTATATACGGTTTAACTTTAATTTTATGAAAACTTACGTATATGAAATTGCGTGCATCCTTTTGGTACTTACAAAAATAGGAAATGTATGTAATGCATTTATACTATTCAAGTTTAATTACTTATAGGCCTCATTGGAGTTTTACCAGAGTTTTAAAGAATAAAACTTTATAT
>JAWWEM010042426.1:0-13376 GCA_035582935.1 Ormyrus thymus
CAATTCCACTGAAGTCTTAACGACATTAATTCGGGACTTGAAAAAAGAAGAAATGGAAAAATTAAATAAACGAAACCATAATCAATAAATTTTATATTAAGTACTATATTTAATAATTATTCTATTTTTGTATTAATAAATACAGTATAATGTAGCATTTGTAGTGTTAACTTTCATTTAGCTTTAATCTTCTTGCTAGAACTTAAAACTTACTTTTGCAAACCAGGACTGGCAGACCGGCTGGTCAGAAACAAAATGCTTTTCAAGCCATACCTTCCGATGTCTCGTATACGATAGGCTGTAACATGCGAAGGGTGGGAAGCAAGCAAATAATAATCGAAACGTAAAATTAACATAACAATTATATTTAAAAACTAATCGAACACTACAACAGACTTCAAGTCTCGCCACGTTTTCCAAAATCAAGTTCCAAACAAACCGTACAAAATAAGCATCTTAATCAAATTTAAATCTACTCCATTTTCTCATGACAATTTTCAACATTTAAATCTAACGGATAGCTTTCGAATCACGGGGTCGATGCAAATCGTCCCGAGGCGAAATTCTCGCGGATCTGATTTTCAGGCACATTTGGCTATATTTCAAGGTGGATTTAGCCCGAAATGCTGATTAGATTTCCAGGTTTATTCGACAGAATGCACCTGGAAATTTAGTTGAATGTACCCGGAAATCTGATCAGGATCAGATTTCCGGAAATCTGATCCTGATCAGATTTCCGGCTAAGTCCAATTGGAAACCTAGCTAAATATACCTGTAAAACTGATTAGGATTTCCGGCAAAATCCACCTAGAAATCTATCTGGATGTACCCAGAAATCGGATAAAGATTTCCGGTTAAATCTACCTGAAAATCTAGCCGAATGGACCTGGAAGTCTCATTAAAATTTCCGGCTGAACCCAGCTGAAAATCTAGCTAAATGTACCTCAAAATCTAATCAACATATCCGGCAAATTCCACTTGAAAATCTATCTGAATGGATTCAAAAGTGATCAAGATTTCCGGCTAAAGCAAGCTGGAAATGTGGTTAAAGCAAGCTGGAAATGTAGCTAAATGCACTTGGAAATCTGATCAGGATATCCGGCTTAATCCACCCGGAAATCTAGCCGAAGGTACCTGGAAATCTGATCAGGATTTCCGCCTTAATTCACCTGGAACCGAGTAAAATACATCTGGTAATCAGGAATAAAATCCACTTAGAAATCCAGTGAAATTGACCTGGATATCTGGCAGGGAATTTACTTTAAAATCCATTTAAATCCATCTGTTCGTTTGCTGGATTTCGTAAAGATATCCAGTCAAAAATTCACTTAGATTTCCAAGTCAGAAATCTAATGGAAATCTGGATAAATCTTACAGAAATCTATTTAAATCTATGTAGAATTCATGTGGATGAACGCACGGTGAACGGGGAGGTAGTGGGGCACAGTACTTTCCTTTCTTCCCGCATAACGCCCCCGAACCTCCGATAATTCAAGCAAAACGATTTCTTTTAAAAAAAATATTAATCGAATAAAGAAAAATAATTTCTGTAGCTTTCAGCTGAAAAATCAGGTGATAAATCAGGTGAAAAATCACTTGAGAAATCAGGTGAAAAATCAGGTGACATCTCGTGCCAAATTCTCAGCTGATTCGTCTTCTGATTCGTCACCTGATTTTTCTGCTGATTTCTCAGCTGATTTTTTTCAATAGGGACGTCATAACATGATAGTATTTTAATTATTTTTTAGTATTTAATTAGTATTTTAATTATGTATGTATTTCATATTTGAGAATAATTTGTGAAGAGAAAATTTTACCCCAATTCCTAACTTTTATGTTGAACATATAAAAAAACAAACTTTAAAGGTACGAATTTGATTCTTTATGAATTAAATATTTATTTAATAATGAGTAATTCAATACAAATTAAAATTATTGAAGATGGCAACTGTTTATTTAGATGTTTTTCATATTTTTTGTATGACAGCCAAAATTTTCATATGAAAATTAGATTTATTATCGTAGAAAATATTGTTAATAATTGGAATTTTTACGAATCGTTTATAATAGGCAATAGCAATATAATAATTTGGAGTCTTCCCCCCAGCAAACTAATTAATTACCCCCTTTGTTTAGAACTGAAAAATCGTTTCCGTTTGGGATTAAAGGAATCTAATTTGTAGCAACAATATAAATTGATATTAACAACTTATTTACGAAATTTTGAAATTTGAAATAAGTTTTCCTTTTACACTTATACTCATTATAATAATTGAAAACAACTTAAACTTTTAATTATTTAAATACTAAATATCGATTAGCTCCGTTCGGCAATTTAAGAAAAATCGAAAATCAAAATCTAAAACCAAAATTAAAATTTTCTTTTATTCATAAAATTTTTTTTATATTTTTTTTTTTGTCTTGACGGTGATCTTGAATTCTCTCACTAAATTGTTAGTAAATTTTATAATAGTTAATTAATTTTACGATTCAAACAGCGTTTTCGAACAAAGTTTTTGAAATTTTACCGACCCCTACAAAATGCTCATTAGGACAGGTGAAATTCTCCCTCATTGTTGACGTTCCCCAAAGTAGATTTTCTACCAAAGTACCAACTTAAGTATGCAATATGCCCAACAACGATGATGACCTGCTAGGAGCAACAGCAGATATAGGGGTCTACGAGATAGATACCGATTAAATGGGACTAATGGCACCTTACCTGCTGATGCCACTACGGCAATACTGGGGCCGATGACGGCAAATTTCGCCCTCCAAAACGTCCTTAGACTTAGAGCCAAATTCCCATGGATCCCAAAGATGCCTGGAAGACGGCATTTTCTACACCGAACGGCCATTATAAATACACGCGAATGCCGTTCGGACTGAAAAATGCCACGGCAACCTTGTAGCGCCTCATGGTCGATGTACTGAGGGGCCTCCAGAACGTCGAGATGCTCGTCTACCTCGACGATATCATCATCTATGCTAGGAACCTTTGGGATCACGACAAGAAGGTCAGGAAGTTGCTCGACCGCCTTGGAGCCTACAACCCGACAAAGTAGAATATCTCCGAAGAGAGGTAGCCTTCCTAGGACAAATCGTTAGTGAGAAAGGGGTCGAGCCCAACCCCGACAAGATCTCAGCAATAAAATACTACCCGCGCCCCAAGAACCCCAAAAATATAAGACAATTCTTGGGACTTGTGGGGTTTATCAGGGACTTTTCCAAAGTAGCCCAGCCCCTCACAGAGTTAAAGAAGAAACTAGAGTTAAAAAAGAAACCAAAAAAGAAAAAGACTTTGAGTGGGGCCCAAAACAGGAAGACAATTTCAACGTTCTTCGCGAAGCACTCTGCACCGCACCCATCTTAAAGTTCCCCGACTTCGAAAAACCTTAACGACAGATGCATCGGACTACGCCGTAGGAGCAGTCCTAAGCCAAGAAACCGACGGCTTTGATCACCCAATAGCTTACCTCTCTAGGACGTTCAGTTCTGCAGAAAAGAACTATACAACCACAGAAAAAGAGTGCCTCGCTGCACCCTACGCTATGAAGATATTTGAACCCTACCTATTGTGCCGTAAGTTCACGCTAATAGCCGTCCACGAGCCCTTAATGTGGATGCACAATAGGAAAGACCCAGGGCATAGAATGATGCGCAGGATGTTCAAATTCGCAAACTACCAGTACACATTCAAGTACAAACCAGGGAGGGCGAACCATAATGCTGATGCCTTATCAAGAAATCCTGAGGAGAGGCCTTCAGAGGAACAAATAAATAAAACGTTGCCCTCCGTTTTGCCGATTCCGCGAAGCTTGTCGTTCAAAAACAAAGGAGTTCCAACATTAAAAACAGTGGAGAGATAGGGAATACCCGATATAACGATCGAAATCGTGAATACCGACGCCCCAGGTACCTCCCTAGCCTCGCAAGCTGCGAAGAGAAAATCCATTTTCCCTTCGACTGCAGTAAACGACTCGGGCAGCGAAGCACAACTGTTGTATGATCCCAGAACCAGTGGTCTCAGGATAGAACCCACGGTGAGCTAACTGAGCTCCGATACCCCACTGGACTCTGATGCAACTACAGAGGAAATAGATAAGGAAATCGAAGTAACCCCATTAGGGAGTGAAAGCGAAGATGAAATATTTTCCTCCAATACTCCAGACTCTAACAGCCTAACAAGATCCTCGCCACCTACCCAGAGTCTCACCTCAACGGAATACGACTCTTCCCAAACCGACGGCAGGGATTGGAGAAGATTTGATACAAGGAAAAGGCTACAGCGGAAAATAAAAAGGGCGGAAGATCGACTCGAGAGGAGCCTACGGGACCGATTCGATAAGACGGGTCACTGGTACTTCAGAGATCGGCCAGAGGATCCGCCACCGAAACCTCTGCCCACTTATTATTCGGAGGGAGACCAAGCCCTACCAGAGCACCGAGGAGATTTAAACACAATTTTGGGCAAAGGAGACCAGAAGGCCACAGACATCGTTCTGGCTAGAAGGGTCCAACGATTCCTGGAAAAAGCGGCACGAAATTTGTAGCCTGGGGAGACAGCACGTTCTCAAGAAGGGGTGGGAGCACCCAAAAATTTGGCTGCGAACCCGCCCGCCTCGGATGGGAACGAGAGCGACTCTGAGTCCTCAGAAAAAGAAGACTCACCAATCACCATACCGAGTGGATCAAGGTCCATCTCGGCCACCCCGACAGTGAAACAAGGCCCACCAGTAACCAAGGGAGCCCCCTTTAGAAACTTTTTGAAAGTTCCTGAAGAGGTGGAAGGTGAAGAAGTAGACCCAGTAGTCCTGAACTTCACACAACCCCCAATGGATGAATTGCCCATGTTCTTCCCGCTACCGATTCGACGAAATTACGGTCAGACCACGAATCAACAGGCCGATCTATACAGCGCCAAGTCCGACTCATCAGCTCAGGAAATTCCGGTACCCCTCCTTCGAAGAAATGTCACAAATTCACGACAGTGCCTCACATATAAGCCCAACCATATGGTACACTTTACCACTAATGACGGAGAACCCACAGCCCGAACCACGAGACTACTATACGAGATCGGAGCAATCAACCCGAAAGCACTTAAGGCCATACGGCCTAAAATACGGCAAGTGTTAACTACCCCTTACAAACACCACTACAACAATTTAAAGGACGTCCTGCGGAAAAGGAAGGCAACCTCATTTCGGATCTCCCGTACTGGAGACCTAACAGAGGCCATGGAACCAGGAGTCCTGACAGAGTTAATCGTTAACCTGTTCAAGAACTCGACTGTAGCTAGCACGATATGCTATGGAACTACAACCCTACCTCCCCTGGAAGAAAGAGAACCCATCATCTTGACACTCCATAGCAGTCTGGCAGACGGATACAGGGGCATTAACCAAACATACCATAAAATACGAGAAAGATACTACTGGCCCGGCATGAAGAACGACGTCCTGGACTATATACGCCGCTGCTCAACGTGTCAAGAAAGGAAAATCGATCGCGCAAAAACACGGGAACCCATGGTCCTAACCGACACCCCGATAGATGCCTTCGACAAGGTTTCTATCGACACAGTAGGTAAACTTCGCAAGACACCCGACGGCAACCAGTACATACTCACCATACAGTGCAACCTTACTCAATACTTAATCGCCGTACCCAAACCCAACCTCCGCGCACCAACCATAGCAGATGCCCTAGTTAGGTATTTGGTTTGCCAGTTCGGTGCGCCTCGCGCAATTTTGTCGGACCAAGGAACAAGTTTCTTGTCCGAAATAGTGGAAAGTATGATGAGACTGTTCAAAATACACCATCTCACTACATCGGCTTACCATCCCCAAACCAATGGGTCACTCGAAAGGAGTCACGCCCCGCTGATTGATTTCCTCCGGAGTTATTCAGACCCCTACGACGACTGGGGCCGACTCACTCCGTTCGCATCCTTTACATACAACACGAGCATACACTCGGGTACGAATTTTACCCCGTTCGAACTGGTGTACGGTCGCGTGGCCCGCTTCCCCATGAAAATACCCTCAGAAGGAAGGATCAGAACGTATAACCTTTACCTCCAAGATCTAATTAACAGACTATCAGAAATGAGGGTCATGGCGGGAGAAAGACAAGTCGAATGTAAACAAACTAGCAAAGAACCCACAAATTTGATAGTTACTATAAAAACCCGCTAAAAATCGTGGGCATACTCGCAAAAAACAATGTAATTTTAGAATTGCCAAACGGAAAACGCGTTTGAAAACATATTGACAAACTCAAACCAGTCCCCCCTTAGGTTAAGAGATAATCCGCTCTGAATATTGCAGAAGATGCTGGCTCCCGCCCAAATCCTACCTCTTATGTTGACTTTCACCCTAGGGCACGGCTTAAACCCGACCACACAAACTCACGAACTAGAAATAATCAATCACAACCCCGGAATATACTACGAGAGGATCAGTACCGTCTAATTCCAGAGAACCATATGGCAGGTCCTAATCTTCCTCGAAGTAGATAGTTTCTTGAAGGAACATGGACCCATACACAGCTTCCAAGAGACCGAAAGCCACTGTCTAAAGTACCTGACCAAGGAAGAGTGCAGCCTAGCCTTAGGCTCGGAACTAATAGGATTAAAACACACCCAACTCGAGACCCTACACACCCTAATCAAGGAAATTGTAGAGACCATAGGGAGTAACAAAACCGTTACGACGAAAAGCCTCTTCGGCCTGGTTACTACAGACGACATGAACACCATCAACAAAAACGTAGATCGGTTATTCAAAGATCAGGAATCCCTCGTCCAATTAGTCGAGGAACAATCACATGTAATCGAAGCAGGCCTCCACGAACTTTATAATGTAACCCGCTCTCACGAGGCATGCATGCGCACCCTAGAAGAAACCATAAAACTGCAAGTACTCGGCCTAGAAAACTGGAACGAAGAAGTGCGTTTCTCACTTCGATTAATGGCCTACTCGAGACAAGTGGAGGCCAAACTTAACCACTTGATAGCCAGTACGCAATCCTTAATTGACATCTTAGTCCACCCTAAATAGGGAAAAATTCACCCCTCGCTCCTAACGCAGAAGATACTCGACCAACTCAGAAACGACATCAATCGTGTGACGGTCGACTTGGACTTCCCAATACCGACAGACCATCTCAGGCCGGAAGAAATCATCGCCATCTCTAAAATCGATGGAAGCCGTAAGGACCGGAGAATCTTCGCCATTCTCCACATCCCACTTGTAGCCAAAACAAAATATCATATGTACAGGCTCCATCCGCTGGGAGTTATAGAAAATATTTCCGATCTCGCGAGCATGGCCTACAATAACCCTTATCTAAGTATCAGCACCGACCGTCGAACCTACGCCAAGATGGACGCCCCGTCTTTCTATGAATGCAAAATGACCCACCATTGAAGTATATGCCCCACCAAGCAGCCCCTCCGGGATGTAACCCAACAAGCAGAATGCCAAGTGGGAATGCTGCTTCACCCCGCCTCTCAGGACCTTTCGTCCTGTAACATCCACCTCAAACCAAAAGCCGAAACTCAATGGACTTATTTACCCAGCGGAGAAACTTGGTTATTTTCGGTCACTGGCCCCACTGGGCTAGACATTATCTGCCCCGGAAACCCTACCCAAGAAATCGAACTGACTGGGATCGGACTCCTACGGCTGGAGCCGAACTGTATCGGTAGAGCCGGTGACATTACGTTAATGCATGACCAAGTCAAAAGAGAAGGAATGTATTATGTGTACATACCGAAAATACACCCCTGCCTCTCTGAAGTAATTCCCAGATACGAGGAACGCCGAGAGCTCATGATCCAGGTGCAAACCGATCCCAATCTCGAAACCGAACCATGAGAAAAGACAGGAGAATCACTCTCCAAGATCCTAGGAAAAATGCGAGAGGTAGGTACCCACAGGCGGAAAACCCAGACCCTTGTCTACAGCAGTATATCTGGATACCTAATAGTAGCTTTGGTGGTAATAGCAATAACCATCTACCGATGTAGAAAATCCCCTCGGAAAAAACGAGAAACGATCCGACCGCCACGGCGCCGCGAAAACATACGATTCCCGCAAACAGTTCTACAATGTGAAGGAAACCGATTTCTTAGCAATAAACCCGGACCCCACGGTGGAATTGGCACAAAGCCTACCACCTCAAAAACCCACAAGGCATCCGCTTCTGTCTCCTCCTGAGCTGCAAAAGCAGACAGCTGAAATCGACTAATTACCCGTGTAAATAGTTCCTAAAGGAAGTAAACCATAAATAAAATATGAACCCACACACGCGCTTCTTCTATTACAGGAAAATGGCAGAAGCCTACCCAGAAGATCCCTTAACAATCGAACTAAGTTACGACCCGAAGATTCCAACTTCCAAAATTTTAGCGGCTGTGCAACAGTTAGGGTCCGTATCCCATTTCGAGGTCCGTCAAGAGGGCGAAAAGCCTTCTGTCGTCGTAGCATTTGAGACGAAAGAACATGCCTCGGAGGCAGCGTCGTTAAACCCTCTGCGCCAAGTGGAATTTAAGCTTACCCGAGACCAGTCGACACAAACCAACCCAGAACACAAAGGCTCACGAATCAAAAGTTCTCAACTAAATCCTTCGGTAGGAAATAAGCGACGGATCCCGCGATACGAAGACAAAACCCACACTCGAATCTTCTGCAAACTACCCTGGTCCCAGGAACCCCTGGACCGAGAAGACAGACTTTTGAGACACTTCGCCCAATTCGGAGAGATCATGTACCATCAAGCACTAGCCGACCGGTTCGGACAACTCAGACTGGGTTACGTGTGCTACTACAACCCCAAACACGCAGCGGCAGCCCTCCGTGAGAGCGACCCCGTTTATCAGGCTCGTTCCGCTGAGCCCAGGTAGATGTCTCTCTTTGACCAAAACATCCCAGAGAAAGAGAGACGAATCTACCACCCTGAATGTGATAAATACCTAGAGCGAAGTATTTTTGGTTTACACCAAAATACTTGCAAGAGGCTAAGAGCTCTCCGACTCCAACCCAGGAAAGCCGCTCGAAAACTCGCAAGTCATACCCAAACCGAACAAAAAACTCGCTCCCCGGAATTTACAACTCGCGAACAACCGCGGGCCCATCTATAAACCGCTCGAAAACGCCCGCAGCGTTTTACAACAAATCCGAGAGCTAATCTCAACCAACCCTGAAAGCCCAACCATCCAAACACTTATTAAAGGAGAACTCTACCAACCAACTCAACCACAACCTTACCTCTTTTCTTTTTTTTTGTTCACAGTTACCTTACCAAGATGCCGGACACCGACTTCTTCGCAGGCTACATGGACAACCATTCCCTTGTCCTCATCGTGAAACCCTCAGTGGACTTTGGGTATATATTAACACACCTCGGAGATAGTCGGGAGCCCCTCACGGTCTCCATGAACCTTGACATCCCGGGGATCATCATCATAAAGGCAGAATATCTGGAAGATACCCAGAAACCGGTGGAACACCGTAGGGCCACACTGCGAACCCTTGCAGTATCCCTCGAGTGCCCCGTTCAGGAATGCCACGCATTGACCGTTTCGCCTCAGACACAGACACCGACTCGGACAGCTCTGTCGCCACTGTCGTACCCCGAGCACAAGTTCGAGGCGAGGCGGCCACAATTACCGCTTCCGGAGGGGACGACGCCGGAGAAGGAACACCCTGGGAAGATGAGCAACCCGGCGCAAGGCCTCCAAACTCCACGCCAGCTCCCGAAGGACAGGCGCCTAGGCCTACATCGAAACCGGGGCCGAAGGCGAAATACGACATCAGGGCAATAGGCATCCGGGTACCTTATGAAGTCTCTCATGAAGACTGCATCGTCCACTTCTCCAAATTTGGTCCCATCGACTGAGTACCCCGGGACCCCGCGGTATGCGAGAATTTCTGGGTTATATCCGCTTCCAACACAGCAATCACACCAAAAGCGGCTTTTAACAACTAGCCCGAATACCGCCCAATCCGGAAGTCAGCAACGCGCACCCCAGCACCGACGGCCCTGTGTACCTTATGCCAACGAACGGTAACCAAGAAATTCCAGATGGACCATACGAAAATATGTCTCACCTTGAGGGAACTAACCCGCAGAAGGAACACTAACCGTGCGCCACCCCCCGCGCGACAGGAGCCAGCGATCCAAGAAACCCAGTCGCGGCAAGAACAATCGGCGACTCGGGAACCCCAAGACTCGGAGCCCGATCAACGGACAACAGAACCGAATAACAGCCAAGAACCAGCGGCTGTTGCAACCCAAGAGGGCCCATACATTCGCCCTCCATCCATGTCAAGGGGCCCCCTGGTAGGTACCCGGCTGATACCGGGGTACTTACAGACGTTTACCCACCGGATTCAACTGCTCAGCATCCGGGATGACCAACAAGAAGTGGTGGCTCCCAACTATGCAGGTCTCGTCGAACAACTCAAGGAGGTCTATGGAACGACGGACCAAGACCTACCCTGAAGAATTAACAGGAACCACTGGGATATCCACCCCTATCACGGGGGAACCATCCGCCTTCTTTCACCTTTACTCTTATGTATAACGTAGATTAAGTATCTTGTAAACGGGGTTTACCCTCCGGCGTACTGTGTAGGTGTAATCCAATAAAATCATTCATTTCACCTTATTTCATTCAGATTATCAATCATTCACCTCATTCATCTTTTAGTAGGTAAGTGTTCCTAAGGACGGTAACGCTTCTAAGAGGGGGAGGATGTCGCGTCCCGAATTTTCGCATTCCTTTTTACAGCAAATAAATCAAATAACAATGCAAGCCAATCAATCATTTTAATCAATAATCTGACGAGGAGAGCCGGCCACAACCAAATAGCCGCCCGCTTCTCCGCACTTTCCTGGTTAGAGAGAGACAAAAGTCTCAAGACCAGGAAAGTCTCCGATTGCTTCCCGCACGTGCAAATATGCGGGGGAAGTAAGCGCTGAGACAGCAAGTCTCAGCGCTCGACTTCGTTGCTACGCCCCGTCTCCAACTGGGAGAGCGAGAGAGAGCGAAAGTCGGAGAAAGCGGGGAGGCAGTCGAATCGGCATCGCACGACGCTCACTCTCTGTTGTCCTGAAACTGAATACGGACGGGCCGGACGTCGTGTTAAACAGTTTCCACGTTTTTTCAAACAGTTTTCTTCGGTTTTTCCCTTGAAGTGAATTCGCGTCGATCGCTTTGTTTTCGTCAAGAACAATAGCGTTAAAAGTTGGTTCTGCGTCTACGCGTTACTAACAGTTAGCTAACTACGTGGGTGTCAAAACTCCAACTCGAGGCGTCCCCAACGACGGAGATCATCCTCACAGGAAATACCTGTAACTCACCTCCTCCACCCCTCGTGGAAGCGTTACGGTCCGAGGCTAAGGATCGTCTGCTCGCTATCAAAGGCGCCAACAGAAATGGTAAATCTTTGACTACCCTTAATATAACTAATTGTCCGTAGTTTAAATATATATTACACATTTTTCTTTGTAGCGTTAAAAATTTGGGTATTAATAAGTTCCCTCGAAGGAAAGCAGTGCCTCCACGCGTGCTTGAGGTTACATTATACCCTTCTCCGCGCGCGTCAGGCGAGCACGTGGCGCACAGGGCGCACCTTCTGTGCGCCACTTTCACTCGGTGTCCGCGTGTGCGTGGTGTCCGTTAGGGGAAACGTCTTCGCGCGCGCTATACTTCCCCCACGTGCGTCAGGCAAACACACGGCTTACAGTGCGCACCTTCTGTGCGCCACTTTCACTCGGTGTCCGCGTGTGCGTGGTGTCCGTTAGGGGAAGCGTCTGCGTGCGTGCCCTCCACCCGCGTCGGGCGAGCACGTGGTCCACAGTGCGCATCCTTCCGTGCGTCACTTCCCCTCTCCCCGCGCGCGCTGCACACTCCTAAACGAGCTGCACTCGGCGTCGTCTCTCCGTGTGCGCTATAGTATTCTCCGGCGCGCTATACTCGGCGTCGCCTCTCCTCGCGCGCGCTGCACACTGCTCGACGCGCTATACTCGGCGTCGTCTCTCCAGCGCGCTATACTCGCCGTCGTCTCTCCGCGCGCGCTATAGCATTCTCCAGCGCGCTATACTCGGCGTCCCCTCTCCCCACGCGCGCTACACCGAGTCGCGGCATTACTCGGCGCGTCATTGCTCGACGCATAGTGTTTCATTAGTCTAAGATGCGCGAGTGCTACAGCACTCGACCACACCTGTATGCTTATTAAGGGTTTAAAGAATATATTGTGTTCTATCCCCTAAAGCGTTGTTTTGATTTGCCCCCTTTTCCCGATAACAACCATCCCCGACCATACCCGGAGCAGCTACCGAAAACTAGCTGCAAAAGGGCGAGCCCGTACGGGGCGCGCAGCGCGACACGGCACTACTTGGCCGTAAAAATTCTCAAGTAGACTTACGTGCCTCCGCACGTAACAACAATTAATATTTTTTTTAAGTAATATTTAATTAAAAAATTACCTTTCAACAAAGGTATATACATAAGCTAGTTTAAGTTTCCCCGCCGTACAAATGTTGTTCATTCGTTTATAATTAATTACTATTTTTTAAGTAATACATAATAAAAAAAATTGTTTAGTTTCCTAATCATCATTTCTCATTGATATCCTTTAAACTTAAAAAAAATTGTTAATTTATCACTTTATCTTTTTTAATATTTTTTTCATGAAAGTACTGAAATCTGTTTAGAATAACAAGTAATATTTTATACTGTCTATATTGTTATTTATTGTTTAACCTTGGATAACAAACCTAGACAGCATAAACGTTTGCATAAATCTTTCAAGGTTTTCGTAATCTGTGCCAATTCCATTTTGTTGATAATTATTCGACAGAGAGGTATCGATATTATTATTTAAATAGCTTAAAATAATTCCTGCAGAAAGATTTGTAAATCTTGTTCCTAAGGGAATTATTTGTTAACATAAAAAAAAAAAAATAACGTGCTATCTAAAACAAAGCTTCTAATTTTTGAAATTCTATACATACATTTTATTACCATTATACAGAATAGTTTTCAAATCTGCTTCTAACGTACTTGCAGGGTCCCGGAAAAAATTCACGATGTGAGAGATTTGCACGCAGAGAATTTTAGTTAAACTGTGATACATGCATATACATAATAATTTTTATTATAATAATTGTTTATACAAGTCAACATATTTAACTGGCTAACATACCAAATCTTCCTTTATTGTCCGTTTTAGTTTATATTGTTGAAAAAGGGCAGTAATGTTAGTTTCATATTGAAAATAAGACAAAATATCAATACCGCGATGTCTCAATGTATTTGACACAGAGAGTAAAGAATTCACAATTAATGCGTTAATGACAAA
>JAWWEM010042457.1:0-13370 GCA_035582935.1 Ormyrus thymus
CGAATTGGTCAACGAGAACCAATCAAAATAGTCTTATTGCGAGGACACCACGGATTTCATTCATCACTTTTTTTAAGAGAGTAAAGAGAGGCCGATACCGGCGATTGCAGTTTCCTATGTTTTCTGTGTAATTGTAAAAATTTCGAAGAAGTCTAAGCAAAGCAAAAAATTAAAATATTTAAAATACAAAAAAATAAAAACAAATTTCTAATTCATAAAAATGACTTATTTAAAAAAGTTGGGGGGGGCCGAGGGGGGACTAAACAAATTAGTTGAAATTTCACTGATTTAGATTTGGTAAACCATAAACTACAATTTTTGATATTGTTTATTCTAAAAACGTAAACGTTTACGAAAAATACGTTGATTTTTTACAAAAAGCAAACCAAACATACCCGTAAAAATATAGCAAATACTAAACTATTGTCAAAACTGCCTCTTTTGCCTTTTTCATCCGCTTTCTTTCTCTAAATCTGGAATAACTTTCGTTCTTCACATAATAATCTTTTCTTCTCATCTACACATCACAATGCCTCTCTTAAACTAAACTCCAGTCTCCAAGACAATTACAAAAACTTCGAAAAATCAGCACGAAACGATCATGAACGATCGTCCCCATCAGTCGTCGCTACTCGACTGCGGCGATCGGTCGTGTGTTTGCTATAGACTGTAAGAAACCGGGCGAGGTCAGCACTGCTGATTCAACAGAGGCTGTAGTTGTGAGAGGGTATGATTTGTAAATCTGACAAATACTTTAAATATACTTCAAATTATAAATCCATGTTTATGAAAACGCAAAGTAATCATAGCACTGGTATCAAAATACAAAAATCTGCTGACCCTGTAAGTATGTTCAAAGATGAATTTGTCTGTGATAATAGTATGGACATATATACAGATGGATCTAAAATTTACAATTATCAGCAATCACATGTAGGCTTTTCATATTGGTCGGATGATATTCACTTTGGAGAAGCTTAGAAATTGCCTACAGTTGCCTCAGTTTACCCTGCCGAGTGCTTCGCTCTTTTATTTGCCTTTGACCGGATTATTATTAGCCTGGGAGAAAAATCTTCTGATCCAAATCATTATAGTCTTTATAAAATATTTTCTGACTCTCAGAGTTTAGTTAATTCATTGAATCAAATAAAAGGCCTCTCTACGGAAAAGAAACGATAAAATTGGATAAACTTATAATAAAATGGTGCAGATTCATACACAAATCCCGATAAAATCTATCGGTTTTTATAAGTCTTTTGCAACCGGGCTAAGTTTCGAATCTCCTTTAATTGTGCAAATCAAACAAAAACTTTTTATTGCTGACATGCTTAATATCAACAACATTTTTTGGATACTAGCACATCTTGGTATGTATTCCTGGAAATGAAAAAGCTGATCAGGAAGCTAAAAACGCAGCTTTTAATGGAATTTTAGCAAATATTGATATTCCTCATTTGGATTTGTTCTCAGTATATAACAGTATATAACAGTATATAACAGTATATAACAGTATGTAACAGTCAATATGTAACAAAGGTTACAATAAAAACAGTGAAAATGCGGGCTCTTTTTATTTTGTAAACTTTTATAAGAATTGTAAATATGGTAAAAACCAAGAAACTGCAGATCATATATTCTGGATCTGTAACTTGAAACTTGGCTGTAGTTGTAGTACCTATCCTGCATGGGTTAACTGAGAGTTTAAAGTAGCATGCAGGTATAAAGTATATTTGAATCTGTTGTGCTGAAAATTGAAAATTTTTAATGAATGAAGTTAGTAAACTAAATTATTTCTCATGCGAGTTTCCAGAAGAACTTTAATAAATCAAATACGCTAAGATCAAATAAATCGTTGTATTTTTTAAAGACTTTTTTTTACCATAATTATATTCTGTTTGCAAGTAGAAAATATTTTGGTTTAATTTTTTCGGTATTTTAAAATATGATTGAGCCCAAAGTGGATGGACTATTACGATATAGAAAAGATTGCCCTATGAGGTTCTTAAAATAAAATTATCATGATAATGATATACAGCATTGTTTTAAAAGTTTTGTATGCAAGACTTAGAAGAACATCCGTTTGTGATTGTATGCGACACCTAGAATGGGAGAGCTAAATTGATTTGTATTCTTCTAGGTTGATTTTTTTGCATATTTCGTGCGTCGAAACTTAATAACACTTTGTATTATCCCTTTCGTGATTTTTATTATTACATTTTTTTACGATTGCAAGTTTGTTTTTGCCTTTTTTTAAGATGCCTCCGGCAAATTAGCAAGTCGATAAGAAAAAAAAAAAAAAAAATACGTTGAAAAAGTACGAAATTAAAGAATTTTATTTATATCAAACTTAGGTCAGGTTGCCAGACAACCCGAAGAGATTTTACTTTTCAAAAATATTAACTTTTACATTAGCTCTAATGAATGAACCATAATTGAAGTATTTATAATGCTTATTATATTATCTCGAAAACCTATAACATTCGTAAGAAAAACGTACATAGTTCGTTACTTGTAGATTCGAATTAAAATTTACGAATTAAATATTAGTAATAATATTTATTATCACAAGGTAAATTTATACAGTTTGAACAAACAGTAATTATTTTATAATAAAATAGGCTATCTTCGTGAGAAGATAATACTTCTATGTAAATATTCATTTATAAAACTTCTATATATACGTATTAAAGCCTTCAATATTTATGTAAAAAAATAATAAATTTAACAGCATCATTTCTTCACAATTAACATCATCTAACAATTTAGTATGAAGAGATATTAACATCTCAGTTAGTTATCAAAAAATATTAAATTTTTTTAACAAGTAAGCTTAAATATAAAACAGAAAGATTTGCAACATTTTGTACTTTCAGTTTAACTATATGATCAGTACAAAACTCCATCTTGCACATACGTTTCCGTTTCATTTGCGTTTGAGATATTCTATTTGGGAAAAGTAAATAGTTAATTTAACTTGCTAATATTTTATAAATTCACAAATAATATAAAACTCTCACAACACATATCACTTAAAAATTATTACATTCAACTCAGAATAAAATACAAAAAAGTTTTTGCTGCAAGTAGGAAAGATAAACTATAAGATTATTCCGATATAAAGAAAATATCAAAATTCATCAAGATATCATATTTGTAATGAACGGAAATCAAACAATCTTTTATTCCCTTCTTCGCGGTCCTTTTTTAAACTAAAACGTTGTACTTAAAATATATACAAGTTGTTCTTAAAATATATAGTACAAAAAAAAAATTTTCTAAATAAATGAAATATGATCGTATTTTTTTTTAATTAAACTGCTTAACGTATTAAACATTAATAGCATCAAAATTCAATGACTAAATATAAAAATCTTTGAGGTAAACACGTATATTAAATACGTCAAATTATCTTAAATTACAAGTCTGCATAAGCATAAGTCATTCAATCTAATTATTTGATTGAAAATGAACTCTCTTCTTTTTTTTATCAGCAGCAACTCTAGCAAATAATAGAAACAATTGTTCTAATGTAGACGTTAATACTGAGAAATCTTCAATACCGTCATATTTATTCTTCAGCTTAGTCATCACATCGTACATTTGTCTCCATGTTACATCCATAGAAGTAACGTGATACATCAAATATCCCTGTTAATTTAATAATAAAATTTATTATTTTTCAAAAGAAGTTTATTCATTAAAAACAGATATACATAATTTACATACCGAATTGTCGTCCATTTTTTCACAATCTAAAGCTATGTCGATTTCGCTTTTAATACTGTCTATTTGAGCTTTGTATTTTTCTGGATTCAATTTTATTTGGATGTTATAACCAGCACCAAAACGTTGTTTCAATTCTTGAGCTGCTCCCAAGCACACTAATATTCCGTCCACCATAATCCCTAATTTGTTGCAAAGTGCTTCGCATTCTTCCATGCTGTAAAAAAGTTAATTGTATTAATTTTTAAATAAAAGTTATAAAAATAGAAATCTAAATATTAAAAACGTTAACAATAGTATATTGTGCAACAAGTTCGAAAAGAAAATATTTTTCTGCCGCTGCATCTTACAAATTCAGTTTTAATTCTACAATTAAATACACAAACGTTTTTTTAATTACTTAAATACTTTTAACATGTAAAAAACTGCGTTAGTATTTATAAATACCAAAAATAGTTCCGTTCAGTTGCTAAGATATATTTTGTTTAAATTTCTGAAAAATTTGTAGCTACCATCAGAAGCCTTACACAAAAATAATAATACCTATGCGAAGTTAATACAATAGCCTGTCCAGTTTTTTGACAAGATTGAATGATGTTCCATAAAGATCTTCTAGCAGCAGGATCTACACCAGTTGTAGGTTCATCCATTAAAACAAGCTTTGGTAGACCCATAAGTGCCATTGCGATGTTTAATCTTCTTTTATTACCACCGCTGTAAGTGCCACTTGGTTGCATTGCGCAGGCATTTAAATCTGGAAAAGATTTTTTGATGAAAAATAAAAAATGTAAATCATTTTTTTGAATGATACTCACTGAGTCTGTCAATCCACTTTTTGACCTCTGCATCAACTTGATTTTCAGGAATACCACGAAGACGAGCGAATAAAGTTAAATGATCATAAGCATTCAAAGATTTAATTATAGCATCATTTTGAGGACAATAACCAATTTCAGAGAGGAACTGCAACATCATAAATTGTTTTAATTTTAATTAATTGAAGGGCTGATCGAATAACGTCTTCTGCGCTAGAAGAAGTGCGCTAGTCAGTCGGACAAGCGGCTTGGAGCGGGAGGCGTTATTCGAGCCGGCCCTTCAATTATCAATTACTACATTTATTTTATAATACGTCTAAATAAATTGATTTAATTTACAGTATATTTAAGAATAAATACTACATAAATAAATCGACGCGGATAAGTTTTATATTATAATAAATTTTGCAAAAATATCATTTTTTTAAATTAAAAGGCCAGATTATAATATTAGAGAAATAATATTTTTCCATCTTTTCTAAGTTTATTTCAAAGTTTTTTATTTTAATTTTTTAAAATAGCGGAATCGTTGATATTGATATCATAACGATTATTACCTGTTCATTCTTCATCAAGTCGTTGTTACCTAAATACATCTCTCCGTAATTAGGTATTTCTTCACCAGTCATCATTCTAAAACTAGTACTTTTTCCAGCTCCATTCACCCCAAGTAATCCAAAGCATTGTTTTTCTTGTACACTGAAGCTTAACTCTCGAACTGCTACTAATGATTTATAGATTTTTTTTAATTGGTAAACAGTAAGTACATTATTTGTTGTGTTTCCATTAGTATCCAGTGGTTCTTCAATTTCACTTTGTGCTTTTTTGTTATCTGTTTTTTGTATGCATATGTAAAAATATTAAATAATGTTCATAAGACTGATAATTTTTTCAAAATATTTTTTCTTCCTCCATAATTTTAAAACAAATTAAACTTTTCTAATATTTGTTTTTAATAAATTAAAAACGAAGTTTCGTTGACTCTGTTTATCAATATCACCAAACTCTCTTAGTTAACTATTACATTTGTTAAATTAACATTGAGTTAATGATGTAAAAGTTATAATATGATCACTTGTTAAAGGTATGTAAATTGAAAAGAAATGTAATCACTGACTAAGACAACCTGATGAGGTTTATAGAGTTAACGAAACATTAGTACTGAAAAATATTATTGGTTATTTTTACCGACTTTTCTTCGTATGATCGAAAAGTTTAAATTATTTGATAAATAATTTTTAGCATCAAATTGGAAAAAGCCTGTTTACTTACAATTGCTTCTAATTTTAGAAATTTGTGAAGCTATATCACTTGTTTCTTTTTTTACGGCTTCGTCAAATGGTTCAATATTTTCTTTAGGTATCGAAGTAAATTTAACCCTTAATTTTGCTATTAATTTATATTCTAAAAGATACAAAATTCCAAAATATAATATTGAAGTCACGCCAAGGCTAATAATGCTTGTATGTAGTGATATATCTTCCTTCAAATTATCAAAATACTTTTTAGGTTCCTCACAAACTCCGTTGCTACATTTCATGTCTAATGAAAAATAATATTTATTTCATTACATTTAAAAGTTCTTTAAATAAGATCAGCAAATTTTCAAAAATACAAAAATACGCACCACAACACTTATTAAATTTAAAAAAATCATTGCAGGTGTCATTTACCAATAATGACACTCGTTCGCAATTTGCATTCAATTTTGCAGTTCTAAAAAAGGCCACTTGACCATGAAAAAAGCTTATGTAAGGCATACCTAAAAATATTATTTTTTGAAATGGACGAATGACCTCTAAATACGCTGTACTGTCTTGTGAATATTCTAAACTAATTGCAATAGTATTCATTACAATTTCCACAGTTACTAAAAAATTTTAAAATTGACATTAGTAATTAAACTCTATGCAGAAGTCTTTTATATATAGTCTTTCTTCTTACCGAGAATTAACGGTAAAATACTAAGTAACTTTATAGTGGTATTAGTAGTTTTTTCCCAAAAGCTAAAGCAGTACATAAAAGGTAAAATATTTATTGAAAACAATATGAACAGCGTCATCAAAATCACTAAAAATAACGATAATCTGTTTAATTTCTGGAAAATTTTATTAGTATGTTGTAAAACATAAACACACTCCTTACCTAAATCTATTGCGTGGAATATTCGAAGTTCAAGCACAACATCTATAATAATGAATCCGAAGGTAATTAACAGAAACAAACCTATCAAAACAAAGAAGTCGAACAAAAACATTGTGCCCCAATAATTAAAGCCTGACACTCCAGTCATTCTTTGAAGATGCTTAATGTTCGTCAGATTTTCCCTTGCCGGGTGAACAACAAACAAGGCGACTGCAGGGTATAATAGGCATATTAAAATAAAGGGAACGAGATAGGCCTCCACGATCCACATTATAAACAAGTAGTTTGTCTTGAAGTTCTTTTCTTGCTTGGTAAATTGCTCTACAGATGCATCTATCTTGTACTCTGAACCAGAAGTGGTTTTTAACAAAGTGTTTGTCAATAGATTCATTGCAACGGGTAGTGTAAATAAAGCCTGTTCTTTGTTGTAAAGTGCCGTAGCTAAAAGACCTTTTCGAGTCATTCGAAATTTTGCTCCAGCAAGCAAGCGATAATTGTAAGTTCCTGAATCACGTGCCGCTACTGTTTCAAGTCCTATAAAAATTTTTTTATTATTTTTTTGTTTTTTGCGAAACCTTTGTATGACAGATTTAATGAAAGCTTTAAAATGTTTTTATAAAATCATTATTTTTTAATTCATTATTATAAAATGTTTATAATGCGAGTTTAAGTCGTTAGACTACTTAGACTTTCTTTGTATTTTAGTATCTAAGAATAAATATTTTAGTTTTAATCGAATTTGTTACTGAAGGCTCTGATTTCTACTAATTACGGAAAAATTAAAATTTTACCAGCAGCATCGTTAATAGCTGTAGCAGAATACTCTTCTGTTAATGTTTTATAATTTTTTCCATAAATTTTAGACTTATTATCAGTTTCATAATATGTTTCTGGAATGTTGTAAATATCTAATTTCAAAGGTACTGGATCAGAAGATGTGTTTTCTGTATCATGATCCATTAATAAAAGTGTAATGCATGTCATTGCTATAAAAACCTATAAAAATATAAGAAAATTGTAAATTAAAAAAAAGAATTCTCTGGAGAACACCTGGAGAAATGTAAACATTACGACTTACTAAAAGTAGCATAGTCATTAATATCATTATATTCTTTTTTGTATAAATTAACTTCTTGTACAATAATCCCTTTGCAGAATGAAGAGACTGTTCTTTACCACTCAGTTTGTTTACATTATCAATGAATGGTTTACGTAAATCACTTTCATCATCATTGTCTCTAGCAACCCTTAATTAATAAAAAAATATTCATTAACTGATATCAGCAAAAGATATTACAAATATATGACCAATTACGTTTTCAATCGTTCCTTACTTCAAAAATACTTGTTCTAAAGTGATCAACGAAACACTCATTCCTGTGACACCAAGCTCCTTTTTATTACTTTCTATTTTATCTAATGAATCTGGAAGTTCAGAACTGTTTGGAATACTTAAAACTGTTTTACTACCATCTGTGTTGACTATTTCACTTTGGGGATCTAAATCGTTAAGTACATTTTCTGGATTAAAGTTGGGCTCAGTGGATAAAGTCAGTTCTATGTTTCCTTTGCCTACGAGAGAGTATACACGGTTAATTGTATATTGCACTAAAGAAATGATAAGAAAATGTAAAATATCATACCAATTAATTTTTTAAGGTACATTGCAGTTCCATAACTTCTTAATTTCCCACCGTGTATTATTGCTATTCTATCTCCAACAATATCAGCCTCTTCCATATCATGTGTACTGATTATAACTGTTTTATTTTTTCTGATTTCCTATAAAAATTATTTTAAATATTAGCAACATGATGATTAACTATTATCACTAGGTTTTGATACAGATATTTTTTGTAGGGTGATTGCGGGGAACGGGTTCGATTCCGAAAAGAACATTATTTTTAAATTTCTCGAAAAATTTTGCATGAACAAATAAAAATATAAGTATAAAAAAAATTACCAGTAAAATATCCCAAATAGATCGTCTACTTTCTGGATCCAATCCAGACGTTGGTTCATCTAAAACTAAAACCTATAGAGCATAAAGATATGTGAGAAATTATAATTATTATATTCAAATTGCATAAATAAAAACTGTAACTCACACTAGAATCTCCTACCATTGCCATACCAAGGCATACTCGTCGTTTTTGTCCACCGGATAAATCTTTGGGTAAAGTATGTCGTTTTTCAAATAGATTTAATTTTTGAAGGAATTTCATAACATTGGTTTCTGCATCAGATTTTGTTTTATTTTTATTTTTTAACTATAATTCGTAATAAGAAATAAAATTTGCAGTTGGCATGTATTATAAAATCAGTTTTTAGTAATTTTATAAAGAAATTATTGAAATATAAATTTATATTACCATTGCGAAAAATGTTAATTGTTGACCAACAGAAAGATTTGGAAAAACCATATTTTCCTGTGGACATAATCCCATATCTCTCATTATCTCGTCTGATTTCTCGTTTATATTCTTTCCATTTACAAGCACTAATCCTTCAGTGGAGTTTATCATTCCTTTTTATCATTGTCCAAAAAAGTTCATTTAATAAAAAGCAAGTAATTTATTTATATCTATTAATTTTATATTTCTTTATACAGTTATTTATTATATTTGAAGTACTTATATTTACCTGTTAATATTGACATCATAGTTGTTTTACCTGCACCATTGTGACCAAGTAATGCAGTAATTTGTCCATGATAAAAATCTACTGAAATACTTTTTAAAGCATGCACTTTCTAAAACAATATTTAAAAAAATACAAATATTTTACGCAATTCATATAATAGAAATTCAATAAAGTATAAAACTAACCGAGTTACTAAATACCCCTAAATTATAGGTTTTCTTTAAATTTCGTATTTGAATTCCTGGAGTGTAACTACCCGCAATTACCGTTTCGAACGATATATTTTCATCATTATTTATCTCTAAATTTTCAATTGTATTATAATTTGTAGTATTCTGAGATCGTTTAAAAATCTGCGAATCCAATTCAAAATTACAAGTTTATTTTTTCATCCAAATAAAAATAAATCGTAGTATTAGAAATATCAAAATTGATTACATTTAAAAAATAAAACGGATGTTTTTTTATCCCATATTTTCCAGGATTTATTGCATAAATATAAACAGCCATTAAAAAATTGAAAATTATTCCCAACATTGAAAAAATTAAGGTTACTCCTAAACTCCCCTGATTTCCATATGAAGGTTTACTAATTTTAAATAGATTACTCCAATGCATGCCTTCAGCTAAAAGTAAACATTTCATAGGTGTTTATACTAATATATTTATACTATTATATGGTTTTTAATATTTTCTTACTTGTGGTTTCAAAATAATTAATTTCTTCAAAACCACGAAAAAGTAAAATATTTGGAAATATTATGCCTAGAAAAGGTACAATTGTGTGATTGCGTTCTCTAATACCATATCTTTCCAGTGCAGTTGATCCAACATAAAGTACTAAAAGTCCAGTTACAAAAAATAATGCTGTAAAATAATTTTTAAGAATTAATTAAAATAAATAACACATTTTTAAGTAATAATTTTTGTTTCTTTTTCAATGTAAAAAATAAAAGTTGATAAACAATTCTTACATTTTCTAAAGTATGCTGAAATATGTATACCAAATGCTATTAAATGGGCAATATTTAAAGTGAGTAATACCCAAACAATGAAAAAATTTCCAAAATATATAAATGGAAGAGTATCTGGTTCACTGCATGTTAATAAAATTATTATTGGTATGGTGTAAAACAAACTAAATATTAAACCACTGAATAACCAACTTAGAAAATTTAAATAATTAGGGACACCATTCATTGACATTAAAACCTAAAATTTAAATTTAAATTAATACAATGACTTTTTAACAAATTACGTAAAATTTTCTGTAATGAATAATTTACATTTACGCCCAAAAACTTTTCTTCTGATGCGTATGAAGCTTCAATACACATTGGAATTAAAAATGCTAATAAGGCAAATACACACAACACTATTCTTAAAACATTATCAGAAATATCAGACTCTGCATGAGCTATAGAAGGCATTTGTTGTATAAGGATCTAAAAGTGATCAAGTTGTAAAAGTATTATTAAAAAAAGCAGAATTGAAATATTTTACAATTAATAATTGATTTATTACATTTATATGTTCAAAAATATTACTTACTTTTACATTAATTTTGTTATGATCACTTTTTTTTCTATGGATAAAAGTTGTATCTAGACATGTTTGAAACCCAACAATTATTTTAAGTGTTTCATCAGACATAAAATTCATATTTTTAAATAAAGGGGGAAGTGTTTTTGAAGTTATTATTTTATATTCAAAGTGTGTCGTATAAGAATCAAAACTATCATTTTTAAACACAACAGCCAATGTATTCACATAGTCAGAATTTGTGTCGTTAATAAATTCAAATTCAAATGCCTTAAGCATTTCTTCTTCAGTTTTATAACTATTTAGTATTGCTATTAAAAAATAAAATAGTACTGATTAATAAACTTTTTTCAATTACATTTTTTTATTGAAAATTTATATTTACGTTCTAGAGTCTTCATTTTATAACACGTCTGAACTTCTTTCATAAAGTTTCTTACATACTTGCTATCAGGTACAACGAATAGTTTTTTTGTTTCATGTGGAATATAAACACTTTCTTCTGGGTAAATTGTATTTGGAATAGATTTATTGTACATAATAGGACTTGATGTATAACCCCTGACTTTCCAAATGCTTAGAAATATTAGAACAGTAAGCATAATTTCTACAAATAGTCCAGTTTTCCATTTTCCTTTGCGAACTAAGTAGTTTTTGTAAAGAAGAAGTTTGAAGATTCTGAGTTTTTCCAACATTATTTTTGCTGATAAAAGTTATTTTCTAGCTAAAAAATTCAAGTAATTAATCAATATCAAGTCAAATAAATATGCTTATTTATTAATGACTTTTAAGTTCTATTCAATAATTGTTATATAAATAAATAAGAAAATTGCTTATAACATAAACATCTGTATTCATTTTCAAACTAAAATAAGAATTATATTTATAAAACTATATTCAGTAAGTACTAAAAAAAATGGTTTCTCATTAAATTAGAAAGATTTAAAAATTTAATTTAACATTTAAATACTTAAATATATATTTTAAGCAAATAATCTGGAAATACTTTATTTTAATTCCTTTCAAGTTCTAGTTCTATATTAATTCTTAGTGAATTCCATTTTGATATTTGAGCAAATTTTCTTTTAGAATTATATACGTACCATGAAAAAAGCAATTTGAATTCTCATAAAATAGCTGGATATACTTTATTTTGATTCCTTTCAAGTTCTATTTCTACTTTCTCGGTGAATTCCATTTTAATATTTGAGCAAATTTACTTTTAAGCTTATACACATACCATGGTATGTGTAAAAAGCAATTTGAATTCTCATAAAATACACTCAGCGGTAACTGTACGATCGCCAACTGTCTTCTTTGTTCCTTTACATTCGACTTCCGTCTCCAGAAGCGTTGACGCTCCTTCTCCACATAACCTCTTCTTCCCGTTTACAATTCATTCCTCCAAAATCTTCAAAGTAACTGCCTAAAAACTCAAAAATTTTTACGAAACGAAGCCACGATCATCGCGGTGACAAGACTACAGCGGCCAGCGCCAGACTGTCGTCTGCAAACTTCGCGGAAATCGGGTGCGGGTAGTAAACAGCGCAGTGATGCCCCTCCATATCGCGGCTAAGAAGCACTGTAGGCTGCGGGGTTTCCCGCCAGATCGGCGCCTGGACATCGATTCGGTATTATATCCTGACCCAGTTCTTGTTGCAAAAACGGAGGTAAGTGTCGGGAAGTACGTCGGCATTTTCGCGGAATTCCCGGGGGAAGACACAATCGCATTTTGCGCTGGCAGAGAGGAAAGAGGGGATGTTCGAGGTCGCGTAAATTTGGCGAATAGTCAAGGTCGAGGTCTGGTGGAGGAGCCAGTTGTATTATTAGGATACAGAATTCGAATTGATTAAGAGTTAAGAGTAAAAGTAGTAGGGGAGGAATTACGAATGGAAAATGCAGAACGTTTATTCGAGACCTTCCAAAATTCAATTTGATTCTTGCATTTTTTTTTTAAATTGTGCAGTGAAAAATAGTTACTGTGAGTGAAAAACATGTCCTTTTCTAGAAAATTAAGATTAAAATTTATTATGCATTACACAAAAAATAATGCAATGCAAAACAGTGGAAATTAAGAAACATCTGCTCGTGTTTTTACCGGATATAATGAGAAATCGTTCGTGACAAAGGTAATTAACTACACTTTGCAACAAATTTTTCATACATATTACGTCGTACATAAAATTAGAAACTATTTCAATTAAATTATATTTTATAACTTGCTTTTACGATTTGATGATTACACTACTCTTGTTTTAATATGACGAATAACTATTTTTCTCTTTGAATTTCTGATTCAAAACCTTTATTTCTGAAATTCAAACACTTACGCGAATCCTGCAATTGAGAGAGTAAATTTAGCCTTTGCGTCAGACGTCTGCACTTTACGATACTCGATTAACGTATAACTTACAACGACTGTATACTGATAACAAATGCAGTTCTAATTAATTGCTTACAATTTATTTTACAAGTGCAAATGTTAATACTGGTTAATACTTT
>JAWWEM010042468.1:0-13366 GCA_035582935.1 Ormyrus thymus
TTTCGTATATTTCCATTTTTGCTTTGATTCAGCTATTGAAAAAATTTGGTAAAAATGTACCGAAATGTTAAAAACCGCATGGAAAGGTACGGAAATGTATCAAAACATATGGAAACGTATAAAAACGTACAAATTGTCCGAAATGAATGTCAAACCTTCATTTTCTTACATTTTCGTACATTTTCGTACGTTTTCGTACGTTTTCGTACCTCTTTCATATATTTTTTATTTCCATTGGGGATCATTTAAAAGAAAAACCTTCAACAAACAAATTTACTTACAACTAAACAAATAATAATAAAATTAAAATAAATACAACTAAACAAACATAAATAATTTAAAATAAATATCACCCGCAGGAAATTGGTAGCAAAAGGAAATCAAGGAAATACCAGGTGAGTGATAATAAAAGATTAGAGGATTTAGCTAGAAGTATTAGGACATTTAAACTTATAGCGAATGACGGGAGGCCTAACCGCCTGTACCGTGCTATAAGTTGGTTATTAGTGTTAGAAAATTTAATTAAAAGACGGGAGGCCTAACCGCCTGTACCGTGCTTGAATTTTATAGGGACACTAGGGCAATAGGGAAACTAGAGCAAAAGACGGGAGGCCTCGTCGCCTGTACCGTGCTACGGTTTTATCAGTGTTAGGAAGACAAACGTAAAGACGGCAGGCCTTACCGCCTGTACCGTGCGTTCGTCTGGTTAGGGCCCGGGCGTGCCTGAGAACGGGGAAGGGTAATAAAATCATAAAACCCTGAAATTTTAGATAGAAATAGCTAGCGAGCTTGTGTAGGCCGGGTAGGTAGGAACTAGGAGCAACCAACCGTCCGATTAAATACGGACGTAACAATTTTATTTTATTATAATTGTTTACATTAATAATAATAAGTAATTATGTATTACATATTATTACACATTATTACACGTTCTTACATATTATTATATTATATATTACATACGTTATACGAAATAATATAAATATTGTCGAAAAAAGTAAAAAAAAATATATTATAATTGTATATTTTTGGATACAACACAATTGAGAGCATCACTATATTCATTTGCATGAGTTTAATTTTTACACTCGTTTATGGTATATTCATAATTTACTCATTACTTATGTCACCTCATTTTGCTTAATCGGTTGAATTCATTTTTCGTAAGTGGTTAAAAAAAAAAAATAAACTTTCATAGATGTGAACGAAGGAGTTCTATAGAGCAATAAATTAGACTTGTGTCGGAATTACCTTTTTAGCGTCGTTTTTTCAAAAAGATACTATTATATAATATAGTTTTCCCAACTCGGGCATGACATGGCCCTCATTTCACGCTAGAAAGTAGCGTAGAAAATCGAGCATTCTAAACGTTTGTCCGAGCGGGGAAAATTGACTTTTTTCCCCGCTATCATTTTCTCTCTCTCTCTCTCTCTCTCTCTCTCTCTCTCTCTCTCTCTCTCTCTCTCTCTGGCGATAGTCGCCAAAACAGTCAAATGTCGTCAAAAATGTAAGAATCTATAAAAATATGGCGTCAAAATCCGCACCGCGCATAATTATAGCGATAGATTTCCAGAAAAGCTGTAATGCATAGAAAAATTTACGCTTGATTTTTTTTTTAAGTATGTTTGGTATTTTTTTTAGACTTTAGAAAAACTCTTGTAATGAGTGACAGAAACTCGACAGAGCCGAAAGGCAAATATGAAAGGTCACACGCTAACCGTGATTCCGCGGAAAAAACCTTCAGTAGTAATTATATTGTTTATGATTATAAACAATTTATAGAGAGCTGTAGATGCCGGATCCGGAAATTTTCATTAGAAGTAATTTTTAAAAACCCAAAAATAACTTAGAATAACTGTTTATAGATAATAGTATTTCAACGCCGAACACTCCAAGAAGGGGTTACGCCAGTCGGCCGAATTTTGTAGATATCTCACCCTCGCAAAGGGTACACATTATGTCCAAAATGCAAATGTTTAAAGTGACCCTGGCCAGGCAGGAGGAGACAATCCTTTACATGGAGGAAAGATTGGACAGCATGGGCAAAATACTCGAAAAAATCGAAAGGATAAACTCCAACATCCTGGAGGCGGAGAAATTGAGTACAAAAGCTTAGAGGTAATAAATTGTTTTCTTCTAGATTCTACCTCCGAAAATTTTAAAAGTAATAGCATAGAAAGCTCTTCACTCCCCTTAGAAGCAACAATAATAATTTAGATTCACAACTGGATGTTTTTAAAAATTTATATGAAACCTTCAAAAATATTAATAAATAGTTAGCATCTAGCTCTAATACTCAAAGACTTTCAGTTAAGTGGGATTATAAATTAACTTCGAAAACCGGTTTACATATCTGGCTAGACCATTTACAATCAGAATTAAGATCAGTAAATTTATTAGATGGAATGGATGAATCCGTTCCAAAACCTTCTGATGCTAATTTGCAAGACTTATAAAATAGGAAAAATCTAGTCAGAGATATTATAATAAATCATCAGATGAATTTTATCATAAGAAGGTTTTGAATATTAAAGATCCGACGGAAATTATCAACAAAATTAAAGAAAGCAAACGAGTGGAGGTTAATGTAACTGCAACGTCGCTCAGATCAAAACTATACAAGTTAAAAGTAAATTCAAACGGTAAAATTAGCGATTTTATACAAAAATTTGACTCAATCATTAGAGATTACGAAAATTACAATCCTTCCGAACAATTATCCGTGGAAGAAAAGAGATCAGCTTTCTATCAAGCAGTATCTGGACAAACAAATAAGACTGAAATGAGCTTAGGCAAAATAAAAACATTCTTATTGCAGCTGGAGGCAGAGAAAAAGGCCGACAAATAGGATAACGACCCATCCAAGGCTCATGTAATGCAAAGAAAACCCTGGATGTCGAAACCCACCGCGCGATGCTTCAGGTGCGACAAAGAGGATCACACCTCAGCAGAATGTACGCTGGCAAAGTACAACTTATGGTTCTGTTTCTACTACTAGAAGGTAATCGACCATAAGTGTGATCCGGTATTACCAGAAGGGAATTGGAAGCTCGGGCAGCACTAACCCTAAGACGTGGTATGTATATAACAGTAATATACCTAAAATAGGCGGTAGATTTAAAGAAAAAATTAGAGAAAAATTTAGAAGTAATAATGAAATAAAACAAAAATTCGGAGGGAGAGTAGAAAAGAAAAGCACGAAAACTACTGCTACTGGGCGCAAACAATTTAAGAAGATAGCCCAAGCATACGCAACAGGTAATAATTATAAGCCTAGTAATCTTTCTGATTTTAAAATAACCTTTCTAGCAGATTCCGGGGCAACAGAACATATTATAAAGATAGGAATTATCCTTAGAGATTTTAAGAAATGTTCTGGTCAAATAATTAGAAGCGCAAACAAAACTAAATCAGCTGACATAATAATAGATGGTAAAGGCAACTTAAGGGGGTATTATACCAATCATTTGCCTTTAAAAAGCATCTGAAACAAAAAATCCTTAGTATTAAGAATTATAAAAACAGTATATATTAAAAATATAGTTTATTGTGATCAAATGGGCCCAAACTGTACTCTGTAGGCCCAGTTGATCCAGAGATCTAGCTATCTCATATTTTTTGCTTTGGCGTAAGCCCCAGACTGAACCGATAGATGGATTTTCATCAAACAGGGCTTAAAATGTTTGTTTTATATATCATTCCAGACTGAAACTGTTTTTAAGTTGACATATTTTGATTTACTATTTTTCAATTAAGAAAAATTGAAAAAAAATTGATTAATTTTTAAAAATTTCATGAATTTTCTCCATTTTTCTTAACATAAAAGTAGTAAACCAAAATATTTCAACTTAAAACTAGCTTCAATCTGGAAAGAGACAAGAAACAAAAATTTTAAACCCTATTAAATGAAAAATGATCTACTCGTTAAGTCTTTAGCTTACGCCAAACTCCAAAAAACTAAAGTTTCAAAGAAACAACAATAACAGAACTTGTTGTTTTATTCTAAAAATTTTCACTCGCATCAACACAATTGTTAAACTATAATTACCAATAGTGTTCTTGAAAGAGCAATAAAGATGATTAAGTTCTTCTTATCGTACTCCAAAGTCATCAAGATAAACTAACATGACTCTTCTCTATTATTTCCCTGTCGAAGCCTGTTATTCAAGCATTGAATTAACTATTGACAAAGAACATCAGGATCATTACTATAAACTAATATCTGCATGATGATTTTCTCTTCATAAAGTGGAAGCTTTTACTTGTCCATGCGCATGATGTTAAAAGCAGCAAAATAACAGTAGTATCAGTCAATGCAGGCATAGGGCTTAGAATGACATATCTGTAGTAACACTTATATTGCACTAATAGTACTTTTAAAATAGCATTTGAAACATAACATTACATAAAAAAGCACTTCAAAATCATGGCTAAATAGGACCTGAAACAGAAAAATGAAAGTTCTTTTATTAGCTTTGCAGCTTGAAGTGATAATGGAATTTTCAAATTTACCTGCTTTGAAATAGTATTATTGTGTCCAGGGGTATTTTCCTTAACGATCCTTGAAGATTCGACACCTTTCTTTAATATAGGATAAACAAACACGGTTAACCTCAATGCACATGTAACACTTACTAAAAGCAATCGGTTTGTCAAAAAATAGCTGCGGCGACATGACTGAAGCACGATCCGCGCGCTATATTTAAAACATTACATTTAAAATTTTTGTATTAAAATTCATTTTATAGTAACAAAACCCATTTTTTAAATCTTTATACATTTATCTATTGTTCTGATAACATTTATTAATAAATTATAACATTTTTAGATATTAGTTCAAAAAATTGAAAATTAAAAATTTTCTTATTGTGTGTTATAACTCCTTTAATTTTTTAAATTTTTGCATAAAAATTTATTTTGATTCTGATTATAACACATACAATCAAAATATGTAATAAAAAAAATTTTCCATTTCTTGGAATTTTTTCGGTAGAATACCCTCTTAATATTAAATTCAAACGCTAATGAATTAATCGAAATTGAATTGACTAATATTATAGCTGCCCCAGATATCTCGCACAGTCTAATATCATTAAGAAAGTTCGCTGATGCAGGTTTAGGTATTTATTTAGATGACAGGCGCTTAAAGATTTTCGATAATAATTCAGGAATAGAGTACCTGACAGGTAAATACGTAAAACCAAATTGGTGGATTTCCTTAAATGTTTGGACAGATAATGAGAACTCTTTAGATGAAAAATTTGAAAAATACCATGCAAAGCAAGAATTGTTTCCCTAGACGAGTTTTTATAACAATCCCAAACGGACTTAATAAACTTAGAGAAACAGGACTCAAACGTAGGACACAATAGAAATAAATCAGTAGAAACCCCGCCTGAGATTGGGAAGGAGAGTTTGGAAAAATCCGTCCCAATAACTCAAAACACAGATAGTTTGGAATGAATAACAGATTTCGACTTAAATAAAAATGTACTGAATAGGAAAATTCATAATCTAGACGATTTAAATTCAAAAGAAACCCTAGAGATGACAAATATTGAACTAAGATATGTTATGGCATATTAAACTAGACCATGCTTCTCTAGGATATATGAAACTACTACAGAAAATAGATGACAAATTAAAAGGAATAAATGCGATAAGACAATTTTAGATTGTGAAGTATGTATTTTGGCAAAATGGAGAAACTACCTTTCTCAGAAATTAGAACTAGGGCATCTAGATCTCTAGAAGTAATACATACTGACACAATGGGTCCTGTAAAATAAGCCTCATTCCCTGGGGGCAATAAATTCATAATTATGTTTGTAGATGATTTCACTAGATTCGCAAAAGCGTATTCTATGAAGCACAAGAATGAAGTAGGGTATTGCCTAGAAAAATTCTTAACAACAGCCAGAAATTTACTAGGTATAGTTGAAAAAGTGTATTATGTTAGAGCAGATAATGGAACCGAATTCATTGGAGGAAAATTTCTAGAAGTAGTGGAAAAAGAAAAGGTAGAGTACAATTTAGCTCCACCACACACACCTGAATTCAATGGAACCGCAGAAAGATTCAATAAGACTCTACAAACCAAAATTAGAGCACTGATGATTGATTCAGGGTTACCAAAAAGTATGTGGATTTTGGCTGTAGAATCAGCAGTTCATGTTTAAACGTATGCTCCTGTCTCTAGAATGTCACTTATCAGATTAGCTTTAGCGATCATTAATAAATATGATTTAGAAGCAATATAATTAGATGTTAAAACAGCCTTTTTAAATGGAGTTCTAGAAGAAGAAGATGAAGAAGATGAAAATTCCAGAAGGTCTAGAGTGCAATGACTTAGTCAGATGCACAAAAGTATCCAAACTACAGAAATCTCTGTACGGATTAAGAATTGGTCCGAAGAAATGGAATCAGAGATTTTCTGAAGAAGCATTAAAATTGGGATTGGGGAAAAGTGAAGAAATTCAAAATGAAAGACCTGGAGAACCCAGAAAATTTCTAGGTATGAAAATCACTAGAGAACGTAAAAATAAAACTCTGAGAATCAGTCAAGTAGAATGCAATGAAAACATCTTAGAACGCTTTAAAATGAAGGAAACTAAAGCACAAGCGACACCGGTGGTAACTAGGCAGGTTAGGAAACGAGAAACAAGGAAATTAGGTGAGAACAATACGCAAGATTCGACAATTGCTGTAAACGTCCCTTTTAGAGAAGCAATTGGAAGTCTGCTATATTTAGCTGACACAAGTAGGCCCGGCACAGCATTCGCTGTCAACTACTTGTATGGAAGACAGACTCAAGCCACTGAAGAAGACCGGTAAGACGTAAAGAAAGTTTTTAGATATCTTAGAGGTACAACAAATTTTGAGTTGATTTATACAGGTAAAGGTGAAACTCTAGAAGCTGTGACGGATGCTAGCTTCAGAGACTGGCAACATTCTGCGTCGACTGGACGCTACATAATTAAATTATTTGGAGATGCTGTTACTTGGAAAAGCCACAGGCAGAATTACATGACGTTATCAACATGCCAACCGGAATACCTGGCCATAAGCGATGCTTCTCAGGAACTGTATCCATGGACAAAGCCACTACAGACATGCTCGGAAAAACCTTGTATTCTGTTCTATATGGTGCGACAGTAAATCAGCTGGTGGCTGCACTCAAATAGACGGAAGTCACAAGCTGAAGAATTTTGATGAAGATGTAGAAACTATTAAAAATAATCTAGAAGCTAGAGAAATCTCAGCGTAAAAGCCATATATGGCAAAGAGTCATGGAGACTATCAAGTCGTGTGTGTTGGAAGGGACAGTTATAGTTACACGAATTTCCACCAATGAAAACGAAGCTGATATTATGACGAAACCCCTGTCAGCTGAGAAAAATAATTATTTTAGAAGAAAATCCTAGAGACAAAATAAATTTGATTCTTTCTAGATGCCTTAATCGTATCATTTAAAACTTGTCTTTTTCAGAAGAACCAAATAAACTCCTAGACGAGTGAGAGGAAAGAGCCAGAAAAGACTCCATGGATGCCCACCGAAAGAAGGGAGTGTGGATGTAACTTCGGCAGGCCTCTTCGCACAACGATCCCTGGCGGTTACCAGGGTTATTGGTCCTCTCTCCGCTCGCTCGGTCGACACTTGGCTCTGTGCCTCCGTACAGAACGGACCTAAAAGTGTTCCTTAAATAAATAAGTGTTTAATTAAACTTAAAGTGTTTTGTCAATTCATTGTGAACCTTCTCGCCTCCACCCATCTACAGCCCTGCGGTTTCTTCGTCCAGGAGGAGCTTGGACCGTCCGAAACTCCAAAACTATCCAAACATGCAAATACAATATCCACACCTTTTCACGCCACGTATGAACTAAAATATAATAAAATCTTCTTACTAAATAATAAATCTAATTTTTTTATATAATTTTAACAATTATTAAATGATTTATTGAATTTTAAATATAAGATGCTGTATGTTTGATATAGTTGGTTCCAAATATCCGCATTTCTGTATACTTTTAAAATGCTAGTAGTTATTTTAAAATGTATTATAATTGAAATTATTTTGGACATATTAGAGACTTAAAATAAAATGAAAATAAAATGATATGGCTTTTCTTTTGTGTACAGGTTCTTTGTGTCACCCAATCAGTATTATAACTATCGCTGAATAAAATATCTTGGCTTTTCACAATTTAAGTTTTGGTTTATAAAGAATCTTAACGTTTAACAATTGTATTCTTTCAAGGTGTACATATTCCATTTATCATTCACGTTGTATATGAAAATAGCATCAAACGTATGTTTCATTAATATTATTTACTATTTTTGCTGAATAGATAAAACAGAATGGAAGATATAGATTATGAACCACCGGCCAAAAAACCTACTTTGAAAAGAGAAGAAAAGAAACGCATTCGATGCTAAAGCTTCATTCGTAAAGTAGCTGGTACTGCTAAATATTTCAATAATCGTGAAGAAGCTATGAATTTCTATAATGTATTCGATTTCTATGTTCAAAGTGATGACGTAATTTGCAATAAATGTCGCAATATTCTTAGAGCTCTTACGAGTAAAAAAAATCAGGAGGATGCATCATCATCTAATTTTGAACCAGAAAAGCATATTTTACAACCGACGATGGAAGTAATTGACGAGCTATTCAGTTATGCATCGATCTCACATTCTAATGAAACACCAGTGAGCAGTCAACCTAAAGTTTTAGCGAATAATATCTCTCTTTATAGTGTAACATAAATAGATAGTCAACAATACGCTGATTCAGAGTCAATTAATATACAAAATAGTGAAAACGCTAGCATTTCAATGTATGCTCCATCCGTTAACCCTGAAGTTGAATTTGTCTGCATGCCCTTTCCCAGAGTAAGCATAAGTCATAGATTTTGTCTTCTATGCAAAGCAGCAGATGAAATTCAAGATGTGCTCTTCGAAGCTCGGGTGCAAGTATTTATTTCTACAAAGATTTTTATCTCTAGAAGGAATAAATGTTGTAGAATACATCAAATAAATAAAAAATTGTATGAAGATGAAATATCGAAAATTGATATTGTCTCTCATAAAAGCAACATGGAAGTTTCGGAGCTTACAAAATTCTTGGCTAAATTGTCAGACAATGCAGATTCACAACTTCATGACCAAATTGGAACCTGTGTGATAACGGAAGGACGCGTAAGAGCTCTTACTGGTCACACATGGGAAAATATTCTCCAACTCCGAGATATGACACTGATGAAATTTTCGAAAAATCGAAATATACTGCAGGCATTATTTATTTTTTTATTTAAGATGATGACTGGTAATTCAGATAAATGTATCTCTGCGATTTTAGGGCTTGAATAAAAGCAAGTTGCACAATCCATCGATTCTGTACTGAAATGTTTTGCGAACGACGTTTTGCCAGAAAATTTTGGGATTAATGCTTATTCCAAGGAATTTTTTCTTGACAAAATAGCTAATATTGCAAAAGGTTACATGATTTGAAAAATGATTAATTAGCATTAATATGTATTAAAATGATCAATTAGCATTAACATATCTACGCCATCAAAAATGTAGTAATAATTTTTATCAACGAAAGTCGTATTCGGGTCAGAAAAAACTCCGCTGTGCAAACTATTTACAATTTCCACAACAATTGGTTATGTAGTAGATATTGTCAGACCATTTACGGCAAATCTAAATGATGCACAGATATTAGAGTATTTGTTGAAACGACCCACAGAATTAAACCAAATTCTGAAAGAAAAAAATATTTTTATCCTGGATAGAGGTTTTAGGGATGTTGTAGATTTATTAAATGAACGAAAACGTATAGTTATAATGCCAGCTTTGAAAGGTAACCGGTCTCAACTTACCACCAAAGAGTCGAACGCATCCCGATTGGTGACTAAACTAAGATGGGTCGTCGAAGCAATTCATGGCATTCTAGGCCAAAAGTATAAGATTCTGCACCACCAATACTACAATGCTTTTTGGCCAAAAGCTGGATCATACTGCAAAGTTGCTTGCTTTTTGCAAAATCTATTTGGCAAGAGATTCAATTCTGATGCAGGAAAATTAGAGGAAATTATTCAAAGAGTTAGTTTGACCAAAAATCTACAGACCACCTTAACATTGAACTTCAGGACAAAAACTGGAACCAAAAAAGTACCATTTCAACAATTGTCATCAAATGACTTATTAGACTTTCCTGAAATGACACTAGATGATTTAAAAGTATTTTTCACAAGATCATTATCTCAATCTGTTTCGTACTTAGCAGAAATGCTTCAAGACGATAATTCTCAGATGCTAAGTTATGTGAAAGAGCAACCCGACATTATAAGATTTGAGGTACATTCTAGGCACATCAACAGCAAAACATACAAAGCTTATATTCAGTACTGCTCAAAAAACTGTTGGTATCAATGGTATCAAACGATATTGCTGCAACTGTGCGAACGATACCCGAATTGTTGCTCGATATCTTTCAAGAATAATGAATCCAGCTGCACTCTTAAATAAACTTTTTAATTGTGAAGAAGCTGAACCTGTCATAGAAGAAGATAGTGATAATGACGATTAATTTTCTTCTTTACAGAATATATTCTTTTTTCTAACATATAAAAAATATTAAACAAAGATTACTCTTTTTTTCATTTTCTACAATTATGAATACGAAAATAAAATATCAATCAAAATAATTGAAATGGTATTAAAATAAATGTAATTAATAAGCCAGCAATCAATCAGAAGAATCCTTTGCCATCAGATTTGTTTACCAATATGGTCTTTCCAAAAATTTTTATGGCAAAACTGATAACCATTGCACACTACGGGAAAAAATATATGAATAATATAATGTATTTTGCAACCAATTTTTAAGATGATTATTCACAAATCAAATTAAAGTTTCATACTTTTTTTGTATACCTTTCCCGTAGAATATGATGGTGCTATCAGTGTTAACTTAAGTTTCTTTGTTAAGGTAATAGAGGCCAAAAACAGCTAAAAAAAGCGGTCTTTTGCATTTTTAGGCATGGCTCACCACCCGAAAAAATCTGAAAAAATTCAGACGCATAAAGCGTATAAATATTCACTTCTCGACAAAACTTTATGCCTGAAACGCAATAGAGCTCAATTACAGAACGATATTAATTTTTTTTTAATTTTCTTTAAATCACTTCTTAAGGTTCTAAAATCATGAAAACATTTGAAAAGATGTGTATTTTTACGTAGTATATGGTCAAATTTTTTCGGATTTTTCCAATGCAATGATTTTGCTACAAAAAAAATTATTTATGAAAAAATCAGTTTTTTGTCTGGCGGGGGGAGGGCGGAGTAGGCGGGAGGAACTAAAAGTACCATGAGAAATCCTCATTTTGCGTGCCTAAACAACTGTACAAAAATTTGGCAATTCCAGGAAGGGTGTCATTTTTATTAATATAATGGGGGATACATTTATTAATAAATTATAAAATTTTTAGAAATTATTTCAAAAATTCTAAAATTAAAAATTTTCATATTATCTGTTATTACTTCTTTAATTTTTTTTATGGGGGAAATACCGAAAAAATTTTAAAAAATGCAAAATTTTTTTATTACATATTTTGATTATAATCTGTGGGAAAATAAATTTTTATGCAAAAATATTATGTGCTATTACTTTTTTAATTTTTTAAATTTTTGCATAAAAGCTTGTTGTAGTCCAGGTGCATGATGTGCAAGCCAGCATAATCTCTGTAAATGAAGTAATCCTGCCATACTGCTGGAAATTGCAGATCTATAACAGCACTTACAAATTACTCTTTATAATAACATTTAAAATACAATAATGTATCAAAAAACATCAAAACAAGTAAAGCCTAATAATGGCTAAAGAGGACCTGAAACATAAAAATGAAAATTCTTTTTAGCATGACAGCTGGAAATAATAATGGAACTTTGAAATTTACCTGCTTTAAAATATTAGCACTATCTCCAGGAGTACTTTCTTTGAAGACATTGAATGATAGTTAACTTTACTACAAAGAATAAACAAACATGTTTAACCTCAAAGTTTGCTTCAGGCAAAACATTAAGACTAAAAGAACGATCAGCTGAAAAAACGCACAGTCTACGGCGACTGTGGCGACTCGACTGAAACGCGATGAGCGCGCTTATTCGAAATTTCAAAATTGAAATTCTTTTATTAAATAATTAAAAATCAATAATAACGCATAAAAAATTTGATAATGTTAAAATAATATTTAAAATATTTTACAGTGATTTCTTTAGTAAACGTAAATTTTAGTATTTTTAGAAAAATACATTTTCAGTTGTAACTTTTGAATTTTTTAAATTTGTGCCTGAAAATTTTTTCTTCATTTAGAATAAAGTGAATAATCAAATAAAAAAAAATTGAGTTTTGGAATTTTTTTTTAGTATATAACACCCTTAAGTAATAATAATAGAATGTTCGGAGAAAAAGTTGTTGTTTCAGGAAGTTTTCGGCAAACACGGCCCATTGTCCGTTTTAGAAATAGAATAACCGAAAATCGAATAAAAGTAATCGAAAATTGTGTTACAGTCATTTGCGGCAAAACTTTCAGTATGTGTCGTTAAAACAAAATAAAAAAGTGTCAGAAAAAGAAAGGTAATTTAAAAATTGGCTTTTAAAAATAGGCAATGGACATTTTACAACAAAGTATGAAAACGATAACGAAGTAATCAAAATTCCAAAAATAAATTTGTCAAAAGGAGAAATAATTGAAGAAACTTTTGAAAATCCAATAGATATAAGGAATCAAGATTTTTATGAAAATGTAATTTTAGCGCCAAGAAATGTAGATGTTATCGAAATCAATAATGAAGTTCTTGAAACAATGAAGAGTTTATCAAGAGTATATTTAAGTATTATTAGCTTAGAGAACGAAAATGATGAAAATTTATCAAAAATATTACCAATAGAATTTTTAAATTCCTTAACTGCTAATGGATTACGACCTCATAAACTGAAATTAAAAATTGGATTAACTATTATGTTGTTAAGAAATACGGGGCCGGATGAAAGGAGGACTTAGAGGGGCTTATAGCCCTGGGCCCCGGCTTCGAGGGGGCTCCATCTACAAATAAGAATTTGAATAGAATGTATATGTGTAATTCCATGAAAAATCTTCATTAATTCGCCTCAGTTTTAGCAAAATTTCAAATGGAGGGCATGCGCTTAATGTCACCATTTTTTCGTTTAATGGTACATTTGAAACATAAAAAATTGATGGCCTTTCGTGAACTCAGCTTCTGACACCCTTTTCTATCCCTTTTTCGCCCCTACGATTGCTTAAATCGATTGAAAATTTTGAGATAATTAATGAATGA
>JAWWEM010042499.1:0-13356 GCA_035582935.1 Ormyrus thymus
TGTGTCCCACAAGTACCATTAAAATAGTAATTTTTAAAAAAAAAATCTTAATTATTAAAAAAAATTTTTCTCAGTGTCCATATAAAAGACAAATTTCGCATAATTTCTAGTACATTTTTTATTGAAGAGCTATTTAGTTAATTTAGTAACGAAATTCAATTACAGATCAATAATTGACTCGTTTTATCATCCATTAGTGCAGAGCGAAGGCTGAAAATAAAGAATTAGGTCCTTCTTCGCGAATGCACACGATTCACATCGAGGAGTAAGCAATGAAAAGGAAACGACTGTCTATTTCTAATTGCAACAACGATTTCGCGCACTACATTCCGCTACATTTTCAGCCCCCCCCCCCCCCCGGAACAAGCGAAGTTTCGCAATCAAAAATTAAAGCCGTCACCCGGCTGGGAACTTGATAATTCAAGTCTCCCGCCAGCCAGGCGGTCCGAGCCGCAAGGGCTCGGCGTAAAATTGATCGCGAACATCTTCCAACGCTCCCAAATGTACCTCCCCGAAATTTCCAAAAGCACCGTCGCCCCCGCCACTTCCATCCGTCCGCCCGGACGAAATTCCGGAAGCCCCGCGGGCGCAGCGAGCGAGATAAAACGTATATATCGGCAAAACGGGAATGACGCGTCATCGGGGCGCCTGCCACTGCAAAGGACGATGTGCTGCGTCGATGCGCTCGGCCGATATTTCAATGCGCGAGTCGGGCCGGAGACGCGCGGATTTCGCGAGAGTCGCGACGCGCAAGGAGCGAGGAAGGCCGAGTTCATTAGGATAATTGCGCAGTGCTCGGGAGTACGTAGGTCGTATAGTGGCTCGGGTATCCATTGTCTGGGATATTCAATTACTCGCTTAATCTTGTAATTGGTAGGCCGGGGGATTAGCATAAAATTAGAATATCGCTTGGAAAGATTGAAATTGATTTTTTGGGTGAAATGAGGCTGCGAAGCTTTTCTCTGATTTAGATTGAATTTTTTGTTTCGATAATTATTGGACATTGGAGGTTTTTCACAACCCACATCGATAGTTTCGACAGAGTTCAGATATTAATCTTAAATAAAGATGCTCCGTTTTAATTAAAACCTTAATTTTCTACTAAATGGATAAACATTTAAAGTTGTTAATTAAAATACAAATTTACCGAAGTAAAAAAGTGCCCCTAAGTATAGCAAATGTTCTAAATAACAATGCAGATAAACAGAAACAATTATTCATCGATACTTAGTTTTTATCCTGTTCGAAGAAAAGTTATAGCTGCTGATGTTTAAATAATCTGCAGTATAAAGCCAGTATGAATTTTTCACCAGGCGACGTAATTTAAGAAATTTATCTTATCCACTGTCTTATATCGCCCCAATTACTATTCAATACAGCTTACCCTGCAATTCGCCCAATCCGCGCGGGCGCAAGTACCTCGACAGAAGCGCCGCGGCCGAATTCAAAAAAGGAAAACCCAACCCCTCGTAAAACTCAAATCCAATTCAAACGCCGTTCGATCGACGCAAATAGCCCGGGAGTATCGAATTAACAAGTATACGAGCGGCGAGAAGCGCAGCGGAAGCTCCGCTCTCATAACCACCCTGTGCACTGCTCCCGCGGTCTAAAATCTCCAAGAGGCACTTAACCAAAATTGAATACCCGCGCGGCCCGATCGATACCGATAGCCTAGCCGCCTTCCCTCGCTCGCGGCCCGAGGAAAATAAGCGCGCGGGGTTCAAGGTCGGCGCGAATTTCGACAGGCCTATCGGTCGGGGATCAGGGGAATTCCGGCTCCACACGAGGAACGGCTCGCGCGCGAGAGGCGGGAGTCGGGTCTACCCCCGGCGAGGGGTATCGAGCGACCCACTTTCCCTCTCGCCGCCGGTCTCTCTCTCTCTCTCTCTCTCTCTCTTTCTCGCGCGCGCGTCAGCCGGTCGTAGCCTCTGCCGCTTCCTTTTTCGCGGCTGCACCTTGCGCCGCTGCGGGCCGCGCTTCGCCGAGTCCTTCGGCGGTGCAAGATGGAGAGCTCGGTGAATGGAGCGAGCGCGGGGAGGACGGTGACGCGGGAGCCATGGTTTTCGTTCGTTACGAGGGGGGGGGGGGGATTCAAGTGCATTGGTCACGGTCTTTTTATATGGAGATGTTGGAGGGGGATTAGATTTCGTTGGGAATTTTTCGAGGTCTCGTTGAGGTAGAGTCGATTTTTAGCTGGAATAGAAGCTGGAGCTGACGGGACTGCTTTTCTGTTTTTAATTAACGAGCAATTTTCGGAACTAAAAATTATAGTGGGAATCGTTCGAAGTCTCAAGAAACAATTGCGATCGCAATAAGGCTCAATATTGTACTTGCAAAAGTCTGCTTTTAGCTAGCAAGATAATTTCATGATGATGATTTATGGATTTAAAGATCATCTTAGGACTACATTGATTTGAATTGAATTCTATTATAATATATTCTGTCAAGTAATGAAGTAAAAAATATCAGGTTTAGGAGATAAAGATGTTCTTTCGAACTCTGTCTTTTTATAATCAAAAGTATAATCCCTTTATCTTTCCATTTCATTAAAAACGTATTTTAGGAGTATTTATCTTTTACTGTTTCTTCACGTTTAATAAAATTTTTATTAAAATACAAATCAGACAATGAATGCGTCAATGTAGAATTCCATTGTTGACACAAATTAGAGTGGATTGCTCAAATCCGAATTTAAATCACCGTAAATCTTCGTAGCGGCTTAGGTAAGCGACGAAATCGCCCAATTTTTGCATAAATTCCAACAATTACAAGTCCAATCAGCGCGGCAGTTTCCCGAGCGCTCGAAGCAGTAAAGTCGAAATGAAATTTTCCCTCATTATTCCAAGATAACCATCGATCCGGCTCGCGTACCCTTGGCTACAGAAGTATGTAGGCCTGCAGTTCCGAGGCTTCCAACGGGGCGAGCTCTAAAGATTAGCTCGAGCCGCGATAAGTTCGGTTCTGACGCAGGCCACGAGCTCGCGAGATTTTAGCCTCTCGATTCTCTGCAGGCGAAAAGCCCCCGCGCGAATCCGAGATCTCTCGCGCCGGATTCGAATTCCTCGCGGCGAGATCTCTCGGGGAAGGCGCGTCGGCCTCATCTCAATTTGGCGGGCCTCCAAAAGAGAGCCGCGAACGAGCCGACAAGGCTGAGACCTTCGCGTGCTTATCGACGCGGGGAACGACATTCGCTCGCGCTTCCTCCGCGCGGCCGCGAGAACTTTTCCGCAGCGCGGCGAATCGGGGGCGGGCTCTCTCGACGCCCTCTCGTTTCACGTCCGCGGTCGCGCTTGTCGCCGCGCGCCTTTCCGGAGCTGCGGTGCATCGCATTGCAATTCACGAGCGCGATTGCGCTTTCGCGCCCTCTTCAAGTCGACGGGACTGGCTGCCGTCGAATGCTTTGTGTAGGGCTTTGTGCCGGAGGTCCGACGCTGTTTCTGGAGCGCGGCTAATTTCCAAGCTTTCGATTCTGCTGTTGTGTGAAGGATTTTTTTTTTTTTTTTTTTTTTAATTTTCTAAAGGATTAGGCTCTTAGGATGGCAATATTTCTTTTCCGTAAGAGGCAATCTTGGACCGTAATTTTAGGTACGTTTTGAAAAAAATTTCATTGCATTTCTTAATTGATTTTGTGAAGCGTAATTATAACTTTATAAAGATTGCTTTGCACAGATAATATAATGATGAATGGAAAGATTCATTCGCATAGCATAAACTGACAGAAGGAAGATACATGTTTCGCTTAACGGATTGCTCAATTACGTCATAAGACAATAAAAAATGCTGAAAAAGGATGCCTGAGAAAGTAAGAGAATGCAAGGAGACGGACGAATATCAATTTGCAAACGTCACCGCTCACATCCCATAAACCATTCGAGGCGACTTGACGTATTAAAAAATTTAAATTTCAATCCCCGGCCTTTCCAATACTGCCTTCAAACCACTTAGCCCCCGTGGAGCAAAGCGGCACTCGCATTACAAGCAAGTGCAAGAGGTGAAATATTATTAAAAAAAAAAAAGAAACACCGAAAAAACACGACACGCCGATGCGCTGCAACGCGAGCAAAAGGCAGCGAGGCGGAGCAGGGAAATTTTTAAGAGGATTACATATCGAGCAAGACACGCGATCGTATTCCAGCGGGTCTTTTTTAACGCTCGGTTTCTTTTATTTTTTTTTTTTTTTGAAAAAAGAACTTCGCCGCCCGAGTCTTAGCGCCGCTCCGCTTCGTAACGACCGTCTCCCTGCGCCTCGCGAGATATCGCTTTCACCCCCGGTGGGACATCGTCAAATTTTAAACGAACAAGGATCTCGTTACCAAGCTGGCCGACGCGAATTATCGGAAAACGTCCCCGGCGGCGTCTTTAAGCCGCTGGGCCGCGATTTCCCGCCCGAGTCACCGTCGAACATCTCTCGTCCTTCCTCCCCGGAATTAGATCAGACCCGGCTGCGATTGAACTCGCGCCGCGCGGCCGCGCATCGAGACCGACGGTAAACTCGCGAGCGGGGAAGCGAGAGAGAGAGAGAGAGAGAGAGAGAGAGAGAGAGAGACGGACGTTGGTGGCAGATTCAAAAGTAGGTAAAAAAGGGGGCAGTCAATTTTTAACGACGACGACGGGTTAAACTTCGAAGCCGCATTGTGCTCTGCATTCGCCGGGGTTGGAATGGCGAGTCGTGTTGCTTTTAGCAAATTTGAAATGAAACATTTAGAGCTTTTATTATTTCACGCGAAACTCTTGCACGCCCGACAGTATAACTTCGGGAACTTTATTAATTCAGCGATTCGAGATCGCTTTTTTGTGAAAGTTTCTGCTGTCACTTTGCATTGCTATCAATATTCAGAGAACAATTATTGGTTAACAAACTGATTTCCAAACGAACTTGTTTATTCCACTGTCAGACTACACCGGTATTAAAATATTCAGTGCTCCCCGTCCCCCTGAATTCTCCAGCCTCCCGCTCCTCCTCCCAGATCGCCATTAATCTCCGCTTATTCTTTCCTCCCTCTCGCCAGCCGCTCCGTAATCCCTCGCAACGGATCCATAAATTTCCGCGCCCGACGATGCACAAATCCGCGGCTCTCGTCTCGCGAGAGCGGCGGCGCGGCCTCCGTCTCCTCGCGCATTCCGCGCCTCGCGTTCTTTTCAGCCTCTCCGCGCGCGAAGATTCGCCTTTTGTGCGCCTGTTGAGGCTCCGGAGTGTTTGCGCACTTCTGCCGCCGTGCCGTCGCGATGCCCCCGAGGCGCGGGCTTAAATGTGAAGATTGCCGCTTTTTCCTCTTGCCTCTTCTGTTTTGCGTTTGCTTTCGAGTTGGGTTAGTAGGTGAAGTTCGTTTTGTTGTCTTGAGGGTTCTTGGGGGAGTCATTCTTTTTGACGGATTATCCCTTTTGTAAATATTTCCTCTCAAAATTCGTAGCGTTTTATGTGCGAAAGGACGAGTGCCGCACAGAGGATTAAACGTCACGTCGTAAAAATATATAAAAATATCGAATGCACGGCAGGTATTGGTATTAAAAAAAAGTTAGAGTTCTCATATAAAAAGAAAAAGCACGTTAAACTTTTGAATTCTGCGTTCTTATAATGTATTATAAGTATAGTAATTACTGCCGCCGCCTCAGGGCGTTTAATCATGTAAAGCTTCCGCGGAATATCTGTTCATTTTATAAATAGCGCTTCAATTCATGCCTTGGAGAAATTACGTTGATAATAAAAAAGTAGTAAAGCATAGCAAATTGTTAGTCAAGTATTTTTAATGACTTTTTTTTTCTTCAATCCGCAGAGAAACCTTCCCGTAATAAAAATTTTTATTTTTTAAAACGTAAGCCGAAAAAGTAAAATCATTTAAATGTACACGTGATGTCTAAATTGTTGATTGACACAAGGCATGAATGATTGAAGCGCTACTTATAAAACGAACGGATATCCCACCGAAGCTTTACATTATGAAACACGCCGCAGCGGTAGCGGTAATTACCGCTGAACTTGTGCTTAATTAAATTTACTCTGAATTATTTTTCTTCGCGAATTTACGAAAAAGAAAAAGAAAAAGAAAGTTCCTCGAGAAATTCGAGAAAGCTCCTCAAACAAAGTCGCGGAATAAGAGCTGACATTCAAAATGTATCTCCGTCTGAATATTCATCCCTCGGCCTGAGAAAAAATGGCTCTTCTTTCCAGACTCTCTTTGACGACGCGTACAAGACGCAGTTAAATTTCCCCCTCAAGAATTCAGATGCATTTCCGCGCCTCGGCCGGGTATCGCGGCTCGAAGCGAGGCGGTCGCGCTCTCGAATCGCAACGTCCGGACTCGTCGGCGCGCGTGATGCTCTTGCGCCCGGGGAAAGCTCAAAGAGCGACGGTTCAGACGGGCGAAGCGGCTGAAAAACCAGCTTTTCGTTTGGAAAATTGTCTCTATCGCTTTAGTGCCTCTCAATTTCCTCTGTTCTTTTGTTTTCTCTGTTCGCGACGGGATGGAGGTGAATTCTAGACGAAATTAAGTGCTCGAGAGTATGCTTCTTGGATTGTTTTTTGGACTGACGCATCGAGAGACACTTGTATTTTCATATCAATAGCAGAGATTTGCCGGATAAATAATTAATAAAACTAAGCGGCACTCTTTCGCAAAATTAAATCGCCGATTTTCCCCAAAAATCATCTCTCGCCAAATTAATCCATCCGACCAAGAAAGCTCATCCCCTCATCCGTCCTGCACTCGTCAAATAACTATGTATATATATATATATATATATATATATATATATATCCACCCCCGCCTTCATCCCTCCATCCACAATGCCGCCCAGCCGGAAAGAGAGCAGAACGCAAGGAACAATGCGTCCGCCGACGTGCAGCCCCCGGGCCCGCGAACGTAAACGATGTCCAGGAGGCTTGTAAAAGCGAGCAAACACGGCTTTTGCTCGGGGCTTGGCAAAGTCCTCTCTCTCTCTCTCTCTCGGTTCTGGTCTGGCGCTTCGGCCGCACAGGCATAAGCACTAATACTCGCGGGGGGGGGGAGGGGTTAATTACGCCTGTCCTTTGTGCAGAGCCGCCTCTCGAGTCGCGCGCCGCGCCGTGACCTTCCGCCGGCGGGCGCGAATTCGATTTTGGAGCGCGGGTTAATGGAGGCGCGCGACACGGCCGTATACTTGGCGGCTCGGGCTTGCAGCCGGGAGGGAACGCAAAAACGGGCGAGCGACTTTTGCCTCGCTCTCGGTATAATTGGCAGGATTGAGGGTCGCGCGGCGCGTAAGGGATCGGCTGGGGGGGGGGGGCGAGCCGGGATTACGCGCGATGATGTCCAATTAGCGCGTGCTTTGAGGATTTTCCGGGCTTTTGTGCGGAGTGTGCTTTGGCCGCTTCGGGGAATTTTGTTCGCTGCGCGAGTTCGAGCGGAGGAAGCGGGAGTTTAAGAGAATATGTTTTTTCTTTTTTTTTTTTTTTTAATAAAATCGGTGTTTTTGTATGAAAAATAAAGTGGGTAAATTTTCGCAGGAAAAATGAAAATAGGTTTCCAATTATCAAGTTTTATTTTAAATCAAATTTAATTGAAATTCAATTTTGTTGAATCCAATACTGCAGCTCGATTTTATATGTATGGTAATCTAGAACGGTAAGCAATTTATGTGGATCAACGGCCCCGCATTAACAAGTGAACTGTGATATTTGTCGCTAATGTGAATAGTGGAATTGAATTTGTCAAGTAAGCTTTGACAACTTTGACGTATTCCAATATTCCGTTATTATTTTACTTTTTAAGCTTCAATAAAATGAAATTATAAGACAACTTCAATAAAACGTAATTGTACGATAACTGAAACTCTTCAACGGTAGCTTTTTTTAAAGGCAGACTTTATACTAGAATATTTTTTTCTTACGTATTTTTGCCTGTCGCAAATTCGCTTAGTGTTATTCTACGATATTACTCATCTTCTCTAAAACTTATTTTTTCTCATCTTTGCGTGATTTTTCTCTCCTTTATAAGCTTCATATTTGGAAAATTGCATTCTCGAAAGTTTATTATATTGTACCTTAAAATTAACTGAAAAAAAATCGTATAAAAGTAATAAGCTTTTAAAAAAAAAATTACTGCGTAATTTAGTGTATTAGCCAATTTTGCAATTAACCAGCCAGATCTTGCAGAACCAAATTTTCATTCATAAATAGCTCATAAGTCAACGAACTAAATAAATCAACGAACAACCGCTTTCTCTTCCTAAAACCAACAAACCTCTTCCTCTCCTCGCAAAAAAAAAAAATACGCGGAACATCGGAAATTAAGCGAGCGCGCGCGCGCGCGGTCCTCGAGCGGCGAAAACACTCTTCTCCTCGCGCGCTATTAAAATCCCGAGTGCCTCGGCGGTCGAGCGGGGGAGAGGGGAGCGCCCCCCGTCGCGAGCCCGAGGAAAGCGCGAAATTCGCGGCAGCGCCGCTGCCGTCTGAAGCGCTTCCGGCCGAAAGTGGACTGCTCCGAGTGCGCGCGCGGAAGTGCGCGCGCTCCTCGCCGTCGGATGATGGACAAAGGCGCTTCGAGAGCTTTACGCGGGATCGGCGGATGATGCTGCTGCTGCTTTTTAGCCCGAGAGCCAGGGGAGGGAAACGCGACGGGGAGTGCACTGCCTTTTTGAGGATGTAACGTCGTTTGCGACTTTGATGGGGGATTATGTCGAGAATTTATGGAGCTTGCAAGCGCGCGGGGAGGGAATTTTCGGGGCGGACGCCGTGCATTACATTTTTTATTTAGGTGGCTTTTCGGGGCTCTGATGGATTGGCGAAACTGTTTTTAAACTCGGTATATTTGAATTTCTTGCTGATTCTTGTCGCGCACCTTTTGAATTTTAACGACGAGGCTGTGATCGCGAAATTGGTAAATAATTGTGCGCTCCCTTGCCGGGGAAACTGGCTTTCGATCGACGACAGCAGAAAATTTACGAATATTTCATTTTTATTTATACCCGTGCTGTACTTTTCACTTAGCATCGATGTTCTGTTCGAAAATTGATTTTAGCAGAGCTCATCCAATTGATGCGGCGATAATCTACTTTAGTTCTCACCTTCCCGATATAATCTCAAATACAAGTTGAGTTCGAAAAGTATCGATGAAATCGCGCGACTCTTGAATTAAATACAGGTTTCCTCTTATCCCGGCCAAACAGATTCTATATCGAATCCACTTATTTAATTTTTAGTTCGATCTTTATTTTAAAACTAATGCTACTTTTCCACTTAATATTAATACTACTGTTACATGATGTGAATATTAATTTCTCCCGTTGATTAAAGTAAATAAAAGTAAACGTCATTTTCAATGCATCCCCGCATATGTTTACAAAAATGAAAAAACTATATCCACTCGAAACGTCCTGTACTTTCATTCCACGAGATGCCGTGCATTAAAATCTTTGTTCAAAAGTGTAAGTCCTTTAATAGCTCAATTAACTCATGCAGGTCACCAAAATTCTGCCCTCCTCGAACCCAACTGAAAAATCCAGCCAGCAAGCAGTTCCTTAAAATCGATTACTCAAAACGTCGCGACACCTCATCCTCGACTCCACCCAGTGTCCCCCCCCCCTTCCCCCCGTCGAGAGCGGCGTCGTAAATCTCGCGAAAACCGCGAGCGCGAGATAATCTCCGCTCCTCGTCCCGCTTCAATCCGGTGGCGTGTGCAGCTCTCCGCTCGGCCTCCTAAATCTCGCGGCCGGAAAAGCGCGCGCGACCTCGGAGGCGGCGCGCTTTCGGCATCGATTCTCAAGGTTCACCTTGAGCGCGCCGCCGCCGCCGCCGGAGCTCCGTCGGCGCGACTCGCCGCCCCGGGCCTGCCGATCAATCGGCGCCCGGCGCGGAGAGCGCTGGCTTTTCCGGGGACGCGGATCTCGTTGTTCGGGCACGGAGCGGACGTCGCGAGACGAGCGAGGAGGGAAAGCTTCGGAGGCACGGGCTTGTCGAATGGCACCGAAGTGGATGCGCCCGGGAGTGGAGATGGAATTTGTTTAACGTTAAGGGCGATTTTAATTCTATAAATGTTGCTTCGGGAGGGAGTGCAATTTTTCAGTGTGCAGTAATTAAGTTTTCATCTAATATAATTTACAAAATGAATTCTCTTGGATGTAATGATATTTTTTAAGACCCTTATTTAGATTGGCTTAAAATTCTCCAATTAACATTCCAAAATTCATAGAAAATTGTAGAAACATTCAATTTTGCGTTTTGCAATGCAAATGGTGTAAACTTTGAACCCTTAATCAGTTTGTTAATAACTCTTTAAATTAGCATATATATATATATATGTAATATATAGCAGACGTAGCTTAGAAACCACTAAAATTCTCTGCAGAAGCAAGTCCGACGTAATAACCCGTTTCTCAATCGGCCACTTCATACTTAAACACTTCATTGCCAGAGCGTAAATTTTCAAGCGCCCTTTGCGCCATCGCCTCTTGAGCGCCGAGGAAAATTGCCCCGCGAGCGTCGCAGCGAACCCTTTTCTCCTGCAGTCCGCGTGAAAAATTCAGAAAGGAAGGAAAAAAACGTTCCCGCAAGCGGCCGTAATTTGCGGCGCGCGGCGAAAGCGCTGCACGCCGTTCGCTTATCGCCGCGGACGATCTCGCGCAGAGGGATAGTAATAGGCGCCGCTCGAAAGTTTGAATAATGGAGGGTTGGACCTTGGTCTAAATGGGTTTCGCGCACATATCGCCGGGGATGGGGGACGGGGGGGAGGGGCCGACTTCGATTAGGGAACTCTCCTCGGGCGGCGGTGACTCTTGAAAATTTCCTTTTCGCCGGAAAGCCGACGCCGAGCCGAGAGGCGAGGCGTACAAAGTGATTCGCTTCGTAATTAGAGCCGGGTAGGTGCCTCGTCAATTTCGTCGAGTGCGGTTGAACTCTTTTAACGTATTACGAGTTCGGGGATTCGTTTATCGCGATCATAGCTTTTGAAGCTTCCGCGCCGGGAAGTCGCGAGTTCTCCTTGTCGTTCTCGTAACTTTTTTAATTCGATATTTTTCAGGAGAAGCTCCTCGAAGTTTGCTGTACAGCTCTTTTTCAGAAATTGATGTGGATTTAAAACGCATAAGTCGCGATGGGGACGAAGGCGTGTCTTCCTATTTTAAAACTTTTACGGCGTGCCGTCAAAGCGGCTTCTCGTTAAAAAACTCGAGACTCGCTTACGGCTTCTGACAGCAATGAAGAACTTCTGCCACCCATACGACTTTCTAATTTTGTTAAACGCTAAAATGCATTGGAACTCCTGCTAGTCTCCTCCGCGGGAGTTGCCGAAGGGAGACTTTCCTGGAAATCGAGGAAATAATACACTTCCGGCGGGTAAACTTTAGTCCCGCAACGCGAGCAAAGGGTATTATTAAATTTGTATTAAAGTAATTGCCGCGGAAAAATCAGTGGAGAGTTTTATCTAGATTTCTTCAAACTGATACGCTTCAAATGAGAAAAAATGGTAAAGAAAGACATTTAGGTCTGTAGAATAATGAAAAGTTTGACCTTTACTTTCGAGGAAAATTTCGAAATTCCAATACTGTAAAAACTCAGAACTTACACGAGAAAGAGTGTCGCAATTTTTTCAGGAAGCCTCTGAATTTTAAAATTAAAATTAACGTTCCTCGTAAACCCTTCATTTTAGATGAAAATAATGATGCCATTCTCGCACGAATAATGACATCGTTTTGCAGCAGCAAATGCACTAAATCTTTAAAAAAAGGAAGAGTGGAGAAGAATTCAGAGGCTTTCTCGAATAATATGTCTCTAATAAATCTTGGGGTGTGCCCGCGTTCTCTGTAAGTAGACACAGAAAGTATGTGGGCGTATGCATATACGCGCAGATAAGCGTGCTGTTTCTAACATTTCCTGGTTTCATATTGACCCTAAGAAGGTCGCGGTTTTTACAAAATATAAAAGCTGTTCAGTTGTCGTGCTGTTTATTAGATTTCTTTTCAATTTCAACTTGGGCGGCGAGAAAAGAATTTTCGTTTCGTCGAGAGAAATATATTGGCCAGTAGATAAGATTATTATAATAATCAATACATTGGTTATACTTTCAAGTTTTCTTTAAAATTTTATAAACGTACTATGTAAAAATTTAAAACTCTTTTAAAAATACAGATATAAGCGCATTATTCTTAGTGTACTATTTATTGTACATTCGTTAAACTTACCAAAAAACCTATGCATCTGTACATTGTAACAAAAAATTACTTGAAACGCAAACTTGATAACTGAAAGCTTACATAACGGATATTATAAGAAGCTAAAACTTGGATTCCTAAATTTATTCGTAATTGCACTTCTGAAAAAATGGGAGTATTTACAAATCCAGAAAAATTAATCCAATCGTTACACCCGACAACCGCAGAAAAACGCTCTGGTTCTAATACCGAAGTACAAACTACCCCTCTAAAAGATTAATATTCCGACCGACAATCTTTATCCCTCGCCGCACTGCGCGATCCCTAACAAGTACATGCATCAGTCCCCGCCCCCCCCCCCCACCCGCCTCGAAAACAGCCGACGGTCCACCCCCGAGTCGGCTCGCCGCGGGAGTCCTCCTCGGAAAAGTGGGTTGCGTAAGAGCTCGCGCCGGGCTCGCAGTGGAAACATCCGCGCTCGGTCGGCCGGCGGCAGCAGCAGCAGCAGCGCCGCAGCGGCGGCGGCGAAGCGCCAAGGTCGGCAGGACCCCCATCGCAGCCTTGACTCCGCGAGCGGGCCGCCGCCACCGCTGCTATGGCTTCCGTGGCTGCCGTCGCCGCCGCCGCCGCTGTGCTCTTTGCCCTTTCCTCCAGATTTTTCGGCTGCGCGGAGAGAGGGTCGCTGAGAGTTTTGGATGGGAGCCCGTCGCTGGCTGCGCGTGCACGTGCAGCGTGTGGGCGATTGCCTTTTCGTTAGGAATCAATGATACGTCATTCTGTATTTCGTGTGCGCGAACGCGGCGCCGCTTGTGCAGTCGGTACTCGATTCGGGCAAAGCGGGCAGCTTAATTTTTCGTATAAAAAGAATTAAACATCCCCGAGCAACGACATCCAGGAACGAATAGTCGAATCTCGAAAGAACTGTCCGTCCCGATCAGCTTACCCGCCAAGGGAGCGCAATCAAAAAGCACACCACCGCATCCTGGCTCCCTCTTCTTAAAAAAGTCTACGCGCCATAACCGGTAAGAAGCCCGTTCCGCTCCGCGCGCGGCAATAAAAAAAGGTCCGTCCCGGAGGCCCGCCTTTACGGACCACGAGGCCTCTCCCCGCTCGGGGGTCCATTCAGGCAGGAAGCGACTCGGTCGATAGTCGATAGTCTCTCTCTCTCTCTCTCTCTCTCTGGCTTTGGTAAGTACGAACGTGCGAGTCACGGCGCTCGTATTTATTTTTGAT
>JAWWEM010042510.1:2301-13355 GCA_035582935.1 Ormyrus thymus
TCTCTCTTTCTCTCTCCTGTGTTTACGTTCAGTTTAGGAGGGAAGCGGAGGCACGATGAAGGGATCGAGCGCCTTGATACTCGCGGCTGCATGCTGCTGCCTCACCATCGGTACGTATTAACAAGCCTAACTTTAAACGCAACGTACTCGAGACCGAGATCGTCACGTGCGCAGCTCGCGCCGACGACTCTCGTCGAAATCGTCGGGCGACGCAGCCGCCCCGTGCACGGCAGGCGGCGGTCGCGCGGATTTACAGTTGCCGTCGTAATCAACGCGCTTTCCTTGCAGGCTCGTGCGAGCGCGAACCCGTTATATCCCAGATCTCGAGCGAGCAGATAAAGGAGATCGGAGACGCGGCGGAGTTCAATTGCACGGTGCAGAACGTGCAGAAGTACCCGATACTCTGGATAAAGCTCGACAAGGACCGGCTCGACCGAGTGCCGCTCTCCACCAACACCACCCGGATCATCGCCGACACGAGGTTCGTCGCGCTCTTCGACGAGCCGACGTCCACTTTCGTCTTGAGGGTAAGTGCGATCTGTCTATCCGATCGGTCAATGCTCGCTCTTTTGCGTTGCGATTATTTTCATCGATCTGAGCGGAAGCTGAGTCTTTCGACTGGGAGATTCTCGAAAATTTCTCTCCGACAAGAGACAGCTGAAACGAAAGAGAATCCTCCCTCGGCCGAGGAGGCTGAAAGTCCTCCCGGGGCTTTCTAAGCCGAGGAATGCCATTCCCCCCTTGGCTCAACATGACCCATTGTCTGCCCCTCAGATCAAAGAGCTGCAGGAGACGGACACGGGCTTCTACCAATGCCAGGTCCTCATCAACGTGAGCAACAAAGTGACCGCCGAGGTGGAACTGCAGATCCGCCGGCCGCCGACGATCAGCCGTAACAGCACGAGCCAGGTGAACGTGACGGAGGGCAGGCCCGTCGAGCTGCACTGCCACGCCGACGGCTTTCCCGTGCCGCGCATCGCCTGGAAGCGGGAGAACGACCTCCTGCTGCCGTCCGGAGGCGCGATCTTTCGGTAAGCGGCCCGTTGTCCGGCGCACGGATTTCGGATTTACGGCCCCTCCCCCCGCCCAGGGATTTTCGCCCGAGCGACCCGCGCAGAGTTTCTCTTTTACGACGGGGCTGCGGGCGAATTTCCCGGCGGGGAGAGGCTTATTTTGTTTCGGGGGCTAATCTTTTGCGAAGGTCGCTCTTGGAATTGTGTACAGTTTGTCGTGGATTTTTGAGTAAAATATGATTCTCCAGGGAACTCAGGAACACGCCTTACTGAAACACGAACAAACTTTTCCACCTTTCAATTCCGTGCTCGTAAATCTTGCACGTTTTACCAATTTATTATAAATATATATTTCTATTAAAAATATGACTCAACAAAATTATATTTCCAATAATAATAAGCTGGGAATCCCCTCATTTTATCAATGACATGTTAAAATAATTAATAGATTTATGAATCATTGAAAAAATTATTCCATCACAGCCCAAAGTACGCAATTGACAAGTAAAAGCCCAGAACGCAAAAACTCGCTCACCCCCGAAATGAAAGAGTCACCCTAATAAAACGCACCGCCCTCCCCTCTCTTCTCCGCAGCGGCAACGTCCTGAGGATCGCGAGCGCCCACCGCGACGACCGGGGCGTCTACTTCTGCGTGGCGGAGAACGACGTCGGCGTGGAGGCCCGCTCCAACGCCACGGTCCTCGTCGACTTCGCCCCGGTGATCACGGCGATCCGGCCCCGGGTCGGCCAGGCCCAGGGCTACAACGCGGCGCTCGAGTGCCGGGTCGAGGCCCACCCGCTGCCGACCGTCACCTGGCTGCGCGACGGCCAGAGGATCAAGAGCAGCGAGATCGCCGGGCAGCCGGACGAGTTCGTCGACGCGCTGCAGAGATACTCGATCGGCGAGGCGGACTTTGGCGGGTACGTCTGCCGCGCCGAGAACAAGTACGGGGCGGCCGAGACCAAGGTCGAGCTTTTCGGTGAGTTTTCAGTCTGGCGAATGTGGAGAGAGGTTGCGAGGCGGAGATTCAGCTGCGGGAACCGAGGCTTTTACCGTTTCTAAGAACGGGATGGTTTACAAACAGAGCCGCGGGAATGAAATTCCAATTGGGCTTCGAGTTCACGCGGCGTAGCTTCGAGCTTCGAATTTCGGTTGAAAAATTTATTCTGGAAAGCGCGGCTCGAAATTTCGATAGCTGTGCTGTATTTCATCATCTAACTCGGGATGAATTTTTCTTCTGTTTCAGAGACCATGATACCAGTTTGTGCGAGTTCCTGTGGTTAACTAAGCTCTAGTTTAAATGTAAATACCAATCGTACCGACATAGTTACTAGCAATAATTCCGGCGCTCGGTCGTTAATTTTTCTACTTTTCTACTCTTAAAACAAAAAAATGTCAGCGCGACCATATAGTGTGTAAGCGGCGTAGTAGTTGTAAATTACCAATAAAAGGAGACCGTATAAATTAATTACCCGCCTCTCTCGCTCTCCTCCCCCCCTGCATTTCTCAAACGCTAAGTGGAGCGAATTGGCCTTTAGCCGCGTATTTTTCTTGCCTCCCCCCACCCTCCCCCCTCCTCCTCCTCCTACTCCTCCTCAATTACGATTTGCCCCGCGACCCGTCGTGCGAAAAACCCGAAGGCAGGCCTGCTCTCTCCCTCGAATATAATACACAAACGAGGCTTAGCCGGTGTCGGTCGGCGCAGAGAAAGAGAGAGAGAGAGAGATAGAGAGAGAAAGAAGACGAAAGCCGGGCGGCGGCGGCGTTCCATTCAGCGGGCTTGAACTTTGGCCCGCCGCGCAGGCCTCGAATTACGGAGCGGCAATCACGCGGACGGCCCGGCGTCGCGGCTGCAAACCATTTCACCATCAGCTCGGCGCGCGCCTCCGAAACGGCCATCGCGCGTCGTCGTGCGCTTTTACAATTTTCCTTTCGTTCCGAAATCGGGGGCTTTGAAGAAGGCTCGTGCGGGATGGCCGCGGAATGCGGGAGGACGGACCGCGGCGTGCGAGATCGCGAATGTGCCGGCTTTATTAGCGAGCCTCTCTCTCGAGCGTTCTCTTAAATGATCCTTCGTGCGGAACGTTAAGTGAGAGTTTGATTTTTTTTTCTCGACGCGACGCTTTATTTCGGCCGCGCTCGTCGTCGGGAATTCCTTCGTTTTTGGCAACAATTTGTAAGCGTTACGCGTCGTTGGCTTACGTAATTAGATCTTAGAGAATTTCTTAGATAATGCCCGCGTTCACAAATTTCATCATTCCAATTCAAAATCTTTTCCACTCTCCTGGATTCTATAATTCGCTGCGAGCTTCAAATATTTCGCGAACGAGAACCTTTGAAGAATTTGCGGCATTTGCTTTACCTGGGAATTCTTGGTAATGTACAGATTAAAGGTGTTTACTTTCAGTACATTTGTCAGAACGAGACCAATACTTGGAATACGACATACTTCAAATTACTGGTAGAAATTGCAAACAGTAGAATACCACTTATCCCAGCGGCTATGGTTGAAAATTAAAATATTTATAAAAGTCAGTACGTTTAAAGCAAATTACCGCCAATTAAATAAAAAGCACGCATTGATCGCCTGCACTGCGCAGTGTATTGTAGACTATACTAAAAGAACTCTCGTTTTTCTCAAAAATGCGTAAATAATATAAAGCATTCATTTACCAGTAACTGCGACTATTGTACTAAAGTCGCAGAAGTTTAATTGCAGTTTGAATTGCGGCTCGAGTTATTTGCAACTTTAATAAAAAGTCCTTAATACCCGCGCTTAAAACTTCGCACTTCCTAAATTCATTTCATTGAGCGAAACGAAGGCTTTGCTTAAACGCTCGTTTTCAATAGGAATTATCCGTAAGTGGTCTTACGTAGCGCGTAAGTACGCAAAGCGTATCATTACAGGCTTCGAAAATTCGCCGCCAAAGTGCAATCACTTAGTAATGCGTACTTCCAGCCCAGCTCCGAGCCTCTTGCACAATATCCTTCTGGTGCCTTGGCAGTGAAAAAGCCGAACTTGAAATTTTTCGCCGTCTTGGCGTAAGAGCGGATCGTCCAGGCTGTCGTTGGATCGAACGAGTGAAGGTTCTTTTGGTATTGTTGAATGAAAACAACGAGCGCCCAGAGGAAATTCCTTTTGCTCGACTTTCGGTTTGACTTGATGTTTATATTATTGGGACATTCCAGAAGCAAATGCATGACTGAATACTTTGCTTTTCGGATCGCTTAAAATGCTTTTATCTTTTGATTTTTCATTTTTGTATAATCGAAAATGAAAAGTTTTGGAGTTCAAATTAAATAAAAAGAATCACACACTTTGATTCTTTTTATTGACGACCCGAAATTCGTTATACTAATTATAATAAGAATATTAAAAACTATAATTTTTAACGCAAAATAATCAACTGAAGTTATCAATGAACAATCGAGAGATAATTATCTTATCTTCGTTTAAACTAACATATTGAAAAAATTCTTTGTGCTGAAATGTAAATAATTAAAATGAATTAAATGATGGAAACATTTTCTGTTGTATTTTATTTTTTTAATAAAATACATTGTTATTGATTCTTCACAAATATCGCTTATTTATACGAATAAAAAACGACTCATTTTATCTTTATAATTTGAATTAAAAAAAAATCGTTGCCAACAAAATAATCGACGTCATCCCAAACCCGAAAATAACGCCCAAAAGACAGAAAACGTTCAGTAATTTTATTTAACAAAAATCTTCCTCGGCCGCCTCGTTCGCGCTTTCAAGCGTCGACAGAAGAATTCGTGCGTTAACAGTATTGTATTACCATCCAGATTACCGCAAAGTTTGGGTAAGAAGCAGATAAGAAAGAGGATCGCATTGCGGAAGCATATCAGACCCGCTACCAAGAATCCAAGGAGACGACGACGACGACGACGCTGATTACGAAGAGCGTCGGGAAGTTTCGAAAAGCCGTTGAAATCGAGCGTCGTGTACAATACGTCTTTTTACTCCGCGCAAGTCGGCTCGACGACCGCGAGGCGGAAGTCTGCACCCGGGAAAAATCGATTGCGCGGAAAAGCGTCAACTCGGTGTCCTTGGATACGGGGCTTGGAGGCGGCGAGCTGGCAAAGGACACTTGATAGTTCTTGGGCTTCGCCTCGGTCGTTTTAGCGGCGGTGACTGAAGCCGCTGCCAACGATTGAGAAGTGAACGTTGTAAGCGTACTGTAAGGGCGACAGGTTTCGCCGCTCTTTGAAGGAGCTTCGGATGGAAAATGCTTACTTGGTTTTCGTGAGGGAGGAATGAAACTTGTGAATAGGTATTCCTGCCCTGCAGAGAAGTTGACGGATTGCTTTTTAGTCCGGAGTATCCAATTGACGTACTGATATAAGAAGCAGCGATTATTGTAGAGCCTCTTGTTTACTTATACTGAACTATCCAACGTTCAAGGAGAAAATTAAGTCTAAATAAAGACAGTCCGTCGCACAGATTACTTACATATTCGTATTTCTCTTCGAGCGTTAAAATATACCTCGGGAATCAATTCTACAAATTTCATTGAAAAAATTTTAATTGCCATTTATGCGTCCTTGAATTTGCGATTCAAGAAATACAGATACAGAAAAAAAAAATTATTGAGTCAAAATTGAGTATTATTGATTTGCGCGTCCCTGTTCGACTTGGCAGAATAACCCTGCATCTGAAATTGTATCAATATAACCAAGTACGTCGTAATGGAGCTAAAAACCTATCAAGAAACGTTTATCATTAATTAAAATTCGATTCAATCGGCAAGAATTATCGCGAGCTTACCGATTGCAGCAAGCTGCCGTCCAGCAGGAAACATCCCCAGGCGGTGAACTTTATGTGCACGTGATGCAGACACGAAGCGAAATCTTTAAGCTGAAATCATCGAGAAGCTGTGACCATCGACCGGCGCGCCTCTGCACCCCTCGCGATTATATTTACCTCTGCTGAAATTTCGCTGCTCAAAGTATTTCTAATCAACTTGTGTATGATCAGTCCTGTTCGATCGATCTGGAAGTTATTACGAGTCTTTCGGTGAAATACTTCTTCGGCCGAGGGAACTTTTTTCAGTCGAATAAGACGCCAATTGCTACTTACTTCGTTCGTGGTCGTTGTGATGCACCTCGACAATGCGATGAAATTTAAGATAAAGCACAGAATCCAAAGCAGCAGATGAGCGCATTCAACGGGAGTAAAGGTAAGTTTGCTCTCGATAATGAAATCTAAAAGAAAGTACAGGTAAGTCACCAAGCAGACGAACGTGTAAGAAACAGCCGCCAGGATTATCAGCTCGTAAAATTTAATAACTTCCTGGCACACTTCCAGCAGGGAGTCGTGCAGGCTTCTCAGCAGCGTTATCAAGTGAAACTTCTGCGAATTTATTAAAACGTTGCAGCTCCATCCCGCTGGGTGTCGAATCTCGCAGGGATCGATTTTCGTGAAGTTCAAAAAGGCTTCGTTCACGCTCTCGAACATCCCTTCGAGGATCTTCGCTGCCACGGCGTACTGAACGAACAAGGACGTCACGACGCCGTTTCTGATAAGGCAGCATATCAGGTAAATGACGTCGATGTAAACTATCGCGGTCGCTAATAAGCACAGACATATCAGCAAATGAATCGCCACGAACGACTTCACAAAAATACTTCCTCTCTGCCGGCGGTGGCCGCTCAGCCGATCGACGGCCGAGTTCAGATTGTAAATCTTCTCGCAAAGCTTGACCAGCGTCCTTTTGCGCAGATTGTAATACGTCAGAATCGAGATGGTCATGAAGGTCCCGAAGGACAGCTCGAAAAAGTCGACCACTCGAAATAAGTCAAGCCTGTCGTGCCTGTACCTGATCATGTACAATTCCCTGCCGGCGTAGAGGTTCAGCGAAACGGCAGTCAAAATAAAGATCAAGTTGTACAGCGCGATCGACGACGAGACCGCGAAGTGCGGCTCTCGGCGCTGGCTGCTTTTCTTTTCGAGCCGTTTCGCGACGACGGAAAAATGGGCAAGTCCGACGAGGGTGAAGAAACGAAGCAACATTTTGATCTGCGTCGATTCGTCGAAGTTAAGAGATTTCATTTTCGCGGTTAATCTTCTTTGTTACTTTTAGTAGATGAAATTAGATCAGTTTTTACTAACATTATTTTCACGTACATTTGTATACTGTTCCTTTTTAAGCGAACTTGATTTTAAAATGAAAAAGTTTAATGATGCAGGCAATGTGAAAGTACAAATGAAATAAAAATATGCCGCTCTGTAATATTTTCTGTATAGTTTCAGATTCACTATTAGTCATTACGTTACTAATCAATAAAAGAGTTTAATTTCATTAACAAACTACCATAAAGAAAAGCGTCAGCATTCCGTGTGAAAATTATTTATTAAACTATGTATTCCATTATGTTATTACGCTTTCGCTTGTAGAGTATAAAAAGTAATTTTATTAGCTAAAAGGTATAAATTAAAATGTCAGGACTGTAGATATCTAATATTCTCTTGAGTCATTTTTAAATAACAAGAGCTGCTATTAATTTCCCATTTTGTAATTTCGTAGCTCTGCTCTTTGCAGAAAATTTTAATGCGACCGAATAAAGGCGCACTATAAAAAATATCATCTAATTTGAAATCGGTAAAAAAATTCTGCCCCATTATCCCAATCGGAAGAAAGAAAGAAAGCGTGAAAGTTTTGCAAAAGGATCGGCATAATAAATATCGAATTTTTCAAACGGAGAGGACATTGTTCCACACGAAAAGCAGTGCATACGTTACTTCGCACGATCCGTTCAAAGGAGTTACGGTTGGCAGAGTAAAGGAAGTGTACAGTGCGAGAATTTCCGAGAATTGTTCTTTTATCACTGACTGTAGTTTAATCATCAACAAAACCTTTTCATAAGCATTTCTATGGTGTCGTATACAGTTCTAATCGCTCCCAGTAGTTTAGAGTGGCGACGTTAAAAAGATAAAGCCCCGTGAAAAATTATCATTCAAAAAAACTGCAGTCGGTTGTTTTTATAAATTTATGTAGAGTAGGTAATTGTTTCATAATTTTGTATCGACTACTTTTTAATTTAATAAAAATTTTTTTCTTTCGATAATTGAGCTTAGAACAAAAAAAAATTAGGCTTACAACAATTGAATAAAGCTATACGTTATATCCATTCGTTTAAAAGAAAAAAAATCGATTTAAGTCACCCGCGGAATAATATGACAATACCAAACGACGACGACGTAAAGACTATACTATTTTCAATCGTCCAACCGCTCAACGACGTATTAAGTAATCAATTATATTATTAGTTACGTATCGTTTGAAACTACTAAGCAGCCGCCGTACGTTCCAGTATATAAGACGAAAAATGAACGAGCTATTTTCTTAATGTAAAAGAGAAACGGAGGTGAACGCAGCACAATTCCGCTCGAATAGCAAAAAGACTTGTTTAGGATAAAATGAGATTGACGCTCCAGGCCGTCCTTTTGGTTGTGATTCTTGCTGCTTTCAAGCCTGCCGAGTCCGTGAGTAGAGTGATGAAAGAATTACGTTTCAACATGCAAACTGTTTAATTTATGATATTTGTTTGAAGAAAATGACTATGGATCAAATAAAGAATACCTTGAAGCCGTTTAAAAATTCTTGCCTGAAGAAGACCTCTGTAGATCCAGGTAAATCATATAATACATTCAATTGACAGTGAACCTAAATGTCAGTTTCGATGCTTTCAGTGCTAATTTAAAATTTAATATTTGTTCACACATTTCGTGTTTTAAATTCCTTTAAACTTATTTTTTTGAATGCTGGATTATAAAAAAATTATTTAAAACGTATATTTCGTGGAACGTTCTTAGGTGATTCTTTATTTTCTTTTTAATTTGCACCTGCCGACAAACAATAATAAATAACGTAACACGCGTAATAAAGTAAAAATAACAGATTGTTGTTCCCCGGAATGATTATTAGAAATAATACCATATTTGCAGCGTTACCGGAAGCAACGAAAACCGGCGACTTTCCCGAAGAACGGACATTAATGTGCTTCATGAGATGCGTGCTGCAAATGATGAAAATAGTAAGCTCACGAATAATAAATATTTTCCGACGGCGAATTATCCGATTCTGGTATCAAAACGAAAATTCGTCTTTCAGATGAAAAACGGCGAAATTCAATTAGCTTCGATCATGCAGCAGATAGACATAATGATGCCCGACGAATACGTCGATCGAATGAAGGAGATCTGCACAAATTGCCAAGAGATAGGTACTGATATTTGTACTTTAGATGCTTTCGAGTGTTAAGTCGCTAATTTTGTTTGTCGGGAAATTTTTGCAGCGCTTAAATATGAGGACTCGTGTGAATCTGCTTACCATTTTGTGAAGTGTTTCTACGAATCTGACAAAGAGGTAAATGAAAAGTACAATTTTATTGAAGTCTTGAGTACGCAGCTACAGTTAATTCATATTTTCAGCTCTACTTTTTCCCGTGAAAGCAAGACGAGATCTGGACGAGCAGATTTAACGAGGATAAAATGTATAAAGAAAATGACGTGTAAAATAATTTTTATATAAAGCACTGATTATTTGTACGCTTCTGTATTATATTTTTTCACATCTCATTATTATAATAGTGAACAATGCTCGAAAATTATTCGAAATAAACTTTTTAAAATGAGGTAAATCAATATTCCCAAAATGAAAAGTTATATCAAAAGTAATTAGCAATCCAAAATCAAAATGTTTTTAATATTTTATTTATAAGTATTATACTATTGTTTTAAAAGGTTTCAAAAAATGAATGATATTTAAGTAGTCTTCAAGAAAGATGAATAATAGAAAAATCGAAAAGAATTAGCAAAGACAAAAATCATGTAAAAAATACAAAATTTTTATTCAAAAAATAATTAATTATTTTCGAAAGATATTTTCTACCTAAATTACTTGAGAAACATAGACAGAATAAAATTTATTTGTATAACAAAATGTTCGAAATAAATCAAATTCAACGAAGCAGCTACATCGTTCAGCGGTTCACAGTACTGAATATGGAATGCCGACCTACGCGAGTCAAGTTCAAGTAAATAATAACAGCAGATTTACTTTTGTCTTGACCATTTGGCGAGAAACTCGTACAATATTCCTGCGTCCATGCTGATAATATCTTATATAATCTTACAAAATCTAACAGATTTTACTGCAAAGAAAAAAATAAAAAATAAAAGTTATTAATAAAGTTTATTCGGCAAGGTATGGTTTGTACACATAAGAATCATGCACATATTAATTGTGCACAATTTAGCATAGCTCGATATATCTATATATAATTCTCACCAATGCTAAACTGTGTACAATTAATATGTGCAGGATTCTTATGTGTATAAACCACACCTTGCCGTTTATTCTCATAAGAATACTGTACAATATCCTATAAAATTTTCATTCATACTGGTGGTATAGAATGAGTTTTGTAAGATTTTTTCAATGCGTTGATGAACTTTTTCCTAGAACTTTACTTTACGCATTTTTAATAGAATATTTTAACGCCTCATTTTTAAAATGCGTTCCAAATTGCATTCATGGTCTAATTTTTTGAAATCTTATTTTATAATCGAATGATACATCGAATATTATCAAATCAAAAGTTGCGCTTCTTACAAAATTTGTCTCTAAAATTAACTATTCACTCACTAATTAGAGTCTATTTTTGCATTACAAGAGCTTTTAATTAAAATAATAATTATTCAGTGCGAAACTAAGACCTATCAAAGTACAGACATTTCACCAAAGGAACTGCAAAAGATGCACTCACGATAATTGCGAAAATCAAGCTAAACGTTTGTAGCCTCCAGCTCTTGAATTAGGGAAACTTATTATCGCGAGGTGAAATCGCTTGCAAAGCATATAAAACAGTTCTTAAACGGTTAAGCAGCTTGAGCAGCATCCATTCACATTCGGGAATCAGACTGCACGGAGCTTTTATAAAAGTTACGTCACTTATTGCGGAGCTTGAACTTTGCTTTATGCAATTTTAAAAGTGCACTCTAAAATATA
>JAWWEM010042521.1:0-13354 GCA_035582935.1 Ormyrus thymus
AAAATATAGTTATAACCAATTTTTCGAACAACTCCAAAAATTACTATCACAATGCTTCCTCTTTGAGGAAGCAAAAATATTACTTACAATCGTATATTAATTTAAAAAAATTATAATTTTTTAATATACATAATTAATATATAAAAATAAGGAAAAAACACATACCTGATTTCAGTTGGCCCCTGATTCTCTTATTATCAAATGTAATTCAGAGGCCACTTGCATAATCACAATAAGAAATTGATTGTTTAAAAATTTTTGAAATAATAATACTGTTAAAAATTTATAACAATATTGATTCATGCAGTTATAATAACATTTTTCACGATTAAAAGAAAAAAAAAAATTCGACTTGCCGAAACCCGGGATTGAACCGGGGACATTTAGATCTTCAGTCTAACGCTCTCCCAACTGAGCTATTTCGGCTTATGATGAGCGAGGCATCGATTAACATGAAAGACCAGAGCCTCTGCCTTCTTAATGATAAAAGATCATTTTTAACTCATTTGTTATTGACTATAACATAATAAATAATGGCTTTTGTATATTTAATAAAAAATTGTTAAAAAATATAATAATCAGCGAAGACTTTAACATTTAAAGATTCACATTAGACTACCCGAGTAGAAATGGACTTAAAGGGAAAATGAGGGCCTTAACAGGCACCTGTGAATTATTATAAGGTCCTTAAAAGGTATATTCTCAAGTGGTAATACGGGCTAGTTAAGGGCCTCCAAATTTAAAATTGCAACATCAGGCAATTTTCAGGTCAAATTCAGGAATTAGTTACAAAAAGTTCTAAATTATAAATGTCTTAAACACAGTTAATATATTATTGCTAATTTTAAGTAAACAGCAAACAGTTAAATTTTGAATAAGTCTTTATTATATTGAGCAATTGTTTACAAATTAATAAACATATTTTTGTATTTTATATTTATTGAACCAGAAAAAAATTTACGCAGAGTAAATCCTAATATAGAAGGTAGACAAAGTTACCTGTACATAGGCTGGCACAGTAGACTTAGAAACTAAACTTAAATCTAGACTTAAAAGCTAAAAAAAAAACACTTTGATAAAATATATTTTATAACGAAGTTAACAAGATATAAACCAATTTCGTAAAACATCAAAACTTTCTCCTAGAACAATAAATTTCTTTATCTTATTTTTAATACTCTTGTTTTTTTGACTAACTGATTTTAGTTCATTTGGCAGTCTGTTGAAAAGCTTAATTGCTACTATGTAACTATTTTTATCACTTATTCTTAATTTAGTTTTTGGCAGTAAGATGCTCTTTTTTCTAGTTTTTGACGCACTTTTTACGTACATATCCATTAATTTTGTGTAATGGTAAGTTAATGACTCTAGTGTAAATAGTTGATTGATATTCAATGGAGCATTTTGTTTCGGAAAATGATTTTTGTTTATAATTTTCAATACTTTTGTATTAAATTTAGATTATTTTTATATGCACCTCCCCAAGCAATTATTCCATAATTTATTATACTATGTAATAAGGCATAATATACTTTCATTAGGGTACTCGTATCCATTATTTTTTTTATTTTTGCAAAAATATATATTAGGTACTTACTTCTATTTACCAAGTATTCAATATGCTTATCCCATTTCATGTTATAGTCAAAGAATACTCCCAAATATTTAATACTAGTAATTCTTGCTATGTTTTTATAGTGTATTGTTATATTTATTTCTTTTGGAACACTATCACTATAATTTCCAAAAGTCATAAAAACAGTCTTTTTTGTATTTAGAGATAGTTTATTATATATTAACCAATTAGCTACCTTTTCTAGATATCTGTTCATTTTTTCTTGTGCTGAGACCACGTATCATCCTCAGTGATGATGACAGTGTCATCTGCATAAGATAGAATCGAGTCCTTTTGCATATCTAAAAATAGATCATTTACGTATAATATAAAGAAAAGTGGTCATAATGTTGCTTGTGGAACACCCGTATCAATCGTTTTTGCGTTACTGATGTTATTATTTATTTTAACTTTTTGTTGTCTATTTGTCAGAAAGCTTCTAATAAGTTCTAAAGCGCTACCTCTAATTCCGTATTTTTTTAATTTTTCCAATAATATTTCATGATTTACAGTGTCGAAAGCTTTGGCAAGATGAATAAATACTGCAATTATTGGTCTACTTATATCTAGATTATTACATATTAACTCCTTTAATTTATTAAGTGCATCTTTAGTGCCTTTTTTCTTAATAAAGCCAAATTGATTTTCTGATAATATTTTGCAAACTTCGAAAAATGAAACTAATCTATTGTAAATAATCCTTTCGAATATTTTAGCAATGTTAGAAATGAGTGATGTTGGCCTATAGTTAGATATGTTGGTTTTGTCTCCTTGCTTGTGTATAGGGATAACTACTGCACTCTTTAATGATTCAGGCCATACTGATTTTTCTATCGATAAGTTAAAAATTTGAGCTAATGGAGAGCTTTCGCGTTAATTTTATCTTCACCACCAGCCTTGTCTTTTAATTCTTTTATTACTTTACTTACTTCTTGTGCACTAGTCGGGTTTATAAATATTGATTTAGGATTTAAAGTTATCGGTTTAGGATTTTCATTACAATTTCCTAACTGTTCTTAGTTTTTTGCCAAAATTACAGAAATATTATTCATACAGTTAGCAATGTTATCCTCGTTTTCAATCTTTTTGCCATCTTCAATTATATGATTTATTGTATTATCTCCTTCATTTTTACTTTTTATTTTTATTTTTTATATAAAAATATATTAATAGAATAGATTAATTTTACTAGATTTGAATTTTCATAAATATTTGAAAATAATCTAAATAATTAAATTGAAATAACTTAAAATAATAGGATTAATATTTTATTTTTTAAATTAGTATTTTAAAAATTAGCCCTATCCTATCAGATACGCGTTGGATTTTAGTAGTTCATTATGATTTTGATTTGATGGAAACTAAATAAACCGAAAATGAGGTCTCCAGACGACAAAACTATCCCAGATTAATTCTTTTTAAGCAGAATTGACTTAAAAAGAATTCATTTGAGATAGTTTTGCCTTCTAGCGTTCTTATGGTCGCCTTATGACAGTCCTAATCAGGACCTTAGCAGGTAACCTTATAAGGGCCCTATGATCTGGTCATCATATGTGTATTAAAACTATTAATATTATTTAGATGGTTATAAACTGTTATTATTAACTTAATAATAAATAATTTATAATAATTTATTGAAAATATGCTATTAATTTATTTTATTTATGTGATTTTACATATAAAAAATAAATGTCTAAATTTTTAAATATATATAATAAATAAGTATTAGATACTTTACTCTGAAACGTCATTATCGTATTATAATGATGTTTCAGAGACTAAGTAAAAAACATTCTATTAAAAATGCACGCCTAAACTTATAATTAACTCCAGCAAAATAAATGTTCTAATTGAATCATAATTGCACGTCTGAAATCCGAGCATTACTAATCGCATCCTTTTTTTCCAACTTCCTCAGGCGAAAACTCTAAGCGCAGAATCCTAAGCCTGCTATTTTCACATTAACCTTTTTGCCAGCCTCCCTACCGCCGCCTGATATCCACCGGCCATTCAATTTGTAATCCAACATTCTCGTGCTTCAAAAGTACGCTGAACGCTCGCATTAAACGCCGAGAAAAAAGCCAGGCGCGCCGCCGGTCGGCGCGCGTCTCAAGCCCCGGATCCATCACGACGATTCCAGCCAAATGAGCGACCACCTTGGAGCTGTGGCCAATCTCTAATTGTCCGGGATTATGACGATCCAAGCGAGCGAGACATGGCTGGCCATTAAAGAGCAGAGTCTTCGCCGCTGGACAGTTCTCAAAATATATCCGGCGACTTTAAAGCTGTGACAAATTCGTTTGGGAGTATAAGAAGGTCCGGCTGTTTCCTGTGGCTTCTTTATTCAGAAAGAAACGTTATACGAGAGCTCACGTGTATGGCGTATAAAGCTAAATTTAGAAAAATATTGCTTTGTATAATTGAAAAATAAGTTTATTTTGACAAAACGCTTTATGCTTGAAAAAACTAATTATTGCTACGGCAAGAATGAGTTTTAGCAGGTGCCTTTCATGTACAGACTATTGCCTTTACGCACGTGCAGACATTCGCGACACGCTTGAAATTCGAATATCGGGGGATAATAACAAAATCCCCTAGCGGAGAATATCGCCCGGAGCCGTCGTTTCCTCAATGCTAAGCAGCAGCTCGCCAGCGTTCTGCGCGCTCAGCAGCTTCCGAGAGAAGCAGCATACCTGGCCACTATCGCGGCTGATTAGATTGCGATTGGCTGCCGCGGATTTATCGACTGACCGCTGCGTGCCGCTTTTGCCGGCGCGATCAGCATTTTCGAGCGACTCGAAAGCAAAAGTGCACTCGAAGGTGGAGAAGGACTTGATCTCGCTGGCCGACGGTTTCCCTCATTGTCGCTTTATATTACACCTGCGCGCGCATGATAATTCGCGGCGACAAGTGCGCGCGCGAACGCACATAACGTAAAAGCGGCGACGCGCTCGAGACGAGGAGTGGACGGGCATCGAGGGGATATAATGATTGGTAATTTTCGCGAAATTGACACGTGCGCCGCTCGGAGGGAGCTCATTAATTATTCATTATAGTTTTCGAGCGCGCCGCGCGGCGTCATTACTCGCCGACGAGCCGCTGCTTATCGTAAATAAGGCGGTAAGTTGTGCAAAAAAATCAAGGAGGAGTAATGATTTAGCGAAATGAACATATTTCCTTAATATTCCGGCGTCGTATATAGCTCAGGCGGAGAGGGAACCCGTTTTGCATAATAAACCTCGATTAATTAGGAAAGATTTATACAAAATTACACTTTAGGCATAAGCAAGACATTAAATTGAAAGTCAAATTAATTGCTTGTTAAAGGAATTTATAGGTGCGCAGGAATTCTTCTAATAGAGCGCTCTTGTTAACGTACATACAGAGGCTTTTTTCTCAATGCGAGCGGATCTGGCGCAGTTCTATAGAAAGGTAATTGGACGACCAATCAGGATGATTTGCTGTTATTAACCTCTTTTGTGGCTGTAACAAAAGCTGTTGCTTCATACTAATACAATGCTTATTTCAAAAAGGATATCTGTGTAATCAAACACTATTTGTGTTATTTGCGAAAATTAAGATCTCGTAATGAATGGCACACTCTTTTAGTTTAGAAAATTCTTTTATATTGCTTATTTTTATCTAATTTAATATACTTGTCTTGTAAAATTAATTTGAAGACTTATTTTAAAAATAAATAAATAATATGCTATATTTATATTATCTAAGAAAAATTGCGTACTTTGTCTTCCGGCGTTGTAACAAGCAAAAAATTCAGGCTTCCTAGCTTTAAATTTAAACGTGGCTTATTTAAAGAAAAAGATAAATAGCTCTTTATCTTAGAAAGGTAGTCTTCATTACGAATAAAATATTGCAAATCGTAATTATTTTTTTAGTTTTTAATAATAATCTTATGCTTAAAGAACTTGAATTTCTTAAATTCTTTTATTAAAAACTACTACATTTTTACAATCTTGCCTATTCCCTACGATTTCATAACCATTATTGTAGCTGCGAATTAAAAAATAATTACCCAACGGCACCCCATGAATTACCATAAATGAAACTTGATAAAAAGCGCTGAAAAACTCTCACGCACTTCCTCCGCGGCGAAAGCGAACGGGCAAGCAAGCGTTGAGGAGGGTCGCGAAATTAAAATAAAAAGACGGTTGTCCCCGAAGACGCAACGGATCCCAGCTCGGCACGAGAAAAATGCGGTAAGCAGGTCGCGCCGTTAGGCGCCTTGGCTCTCGGGGGGGAGACGAGGGTGTGCGCGGGTTTCGGCGGCGGGGAAAGCGGAAGGAAAGGAGGAGACGGAAGGGAAAAACGCCGCCGCCGCCGCTTTGTTATCGCGGGGAAGAGCGGAGGCGCGCAGGCATATAATCCAGAAATCAGATTAAATGTCGGATATCCTGCATCGGGGGAGAGCGCGGCGCGCGTGCTGCCTCGTCGTTGTTGTTGTTGCTGCTGCAGGAAGCCCCCGGTCATTACGCGCCGCCGACCCCTCGATGTGCGCGCATGTGAGTGCGCGTCCTTCGCCGTTTTGAGAACGGCTCTCTCGGGCACGCGCGCCGCCGACTCAGCAAGTTAATTAACGAATCTCGGCGAGGCTTCGATTGCATTTTTCTATTGTGCGCTTTAGCAAAGCCTTGGAGTAGAAGGAAAAAGGAACAGTCGAAATATCTCGACTGACTGGAAAGCGAGGAGTAAGGAGTCGCGGAAAGGCAAGTCGTACCGTCGGCTAGGAAAAAGCCCCGAGGCAGCTCGTTTATACACGTGGGACATTTCGCGAGACGCATGTCACACGAGGTAAATGGACACGTTACGCGTCTGTTCGCGTGAGCGCGCGTGCGCGAGTCTCTCTCGCGCGACTCGACTCTATTCATATAACGTCTCGTTTGCAGTGAGAAATGTTCCGCCGGTTGTGCGCCGAGTCCTCTCGCGATAACCGTACCTTATATATACGCCAGCAGAAGCTGTACGCGCGCCTCGCTCGTCGCCGAGATTTTCCAGCCAGATGTTGTTCCGCCGTCGCGTGCTATTTAGTCGATGGCTTACTACGGAAGCTCGACGAACTAATTTTCTCCCCTGTCTCGCGCTGCTGTGCCGTCTTCGGGCGCGAAATCGCTTTGAAAAGAGCGCCGCCCGCCGAAAAATCTCAATACGCCAAGCATTAAAAACCCTTCGAGAACGAAAATGAAATTGAAAACGAAATCGTCCGCAGCGAGGCTGAAGGCAAGAAATGTTCTCGGCAGTAGCCGTTGAGTGAAAAAAATTCCGCGGAAGAAATGGGCGAACGCGAGGGGGCACAAAGCTCTCTCGGCGGCACGGGTCGACGCGCGCCTCGCGCCGCCGGGTGGGGATCGGTGGCGCGCGCTCGCCTCCCTCCCTCCCTGCCGCCCTCCTCGCACTTTATTTCCCAGCGCATTCCGCGAGGTTCGTTAGCCGCCTCTTTAAATCAAAATAGAGATTCCAGAGCCCGAAGGCGCAGCGGCAGTCGGGCCTACTGCGCTGGGAAAGCCGACTGGTTTCCCCGCCGAGAGGGAATCCGCAGTATGAAGCGTTTAAGCGAGAGCCCTTAAGGGCTCGGAGGGGGGAGAAAAAAAAGTGGGAACCCCGCAAGATGTCGAGCGATATTCTTTGCCTCGGGATCGTTAACGACTCGAGTGATTCCCATTTGTAAGCTTAATTCGATAATGAACCGGAGGAGCGCGCTCCGGATCGACGGGATTGCCGTGGAGCTGTGTAAGCTTGGAGGAGTTGCTTTTGCGGAAAAAGGTGCAGGAATGAGAGGCGATCGAGTTTTATTGAATTACCCTTACGTCGCGGGTTACTTCAATTATTCCCCATTCGAGATGAAAATGATAAAAGATGCTTCGACAAATAAAGATACAAAAACGTTCGTTTGCGAAGCCAAGCGGGGAAGGTCGACGTCCTACAAATCAGTAACGAGACGCGCATATACGTACGCCTCGCGCAGGAAGGATCGTCGACTGCCCATGACACGTTCGCATGACCCTTTTCCAGCCAGCGCCACAGTTCTCATGGAATGACAAGAGTGCGGTGCTCACGCGTGTGAGTGCCGCCCGTACGCACACGCGACAATGAGAGATAGAGAGAGAGAGAGAGAGACGTGTCGTCACGACACTTCCGGCGGATAGCGCAGGTCGCCGATGCGAATTGCGCCGCGCGCCACGGACTATCTCTCCACAATGGGAGTCGAAAAGCGTGCGAGTCGCGTTTCAAGCTGCTTTTCATATATATGTGGACTGCCGGCTTTTCTTTTCAATTGCTATATACACCCGCGCTCGTAAATACTTTTATCGCCATCGGGAGTGCGGAGCTAAGTAAGGGCGAAATTCACAAAAATATATTCGTCACAACGCGGAGCTAATCAACGGTTGCATCACCGAATATTCTCGCACAAATTGCCGATTATCCACGCGCGCCTCTCGATATTTTTAATTTCCGCTCGAGTCGCGGCTCTCTTCTTACGCCGCAGGCTCGCGAGGCGGCAAAAAGATTTCGCGCGAATTCCATCGACGCTCGCGCAAAACGCCCGTCGCGAAATAGAACCTGATTCCCGCGTGTGCGGCGCGAGCGGCGCGTTTTTCAGCCCGGCTCTTTTTCCCCCCCACCGGGAGGCGCACAATATACGCATCGGCCGCGACACGTGAGCTTCATTCATAAGCGAGACGCCCGTACGTGAGGCGCCTCGCGATGGAAGGAGCCGGGCTCGCGCAAGTGCCGCGCGGCAATAAGCGAATTCCGCATAGCGAAATCGGAAGCCATAACCTACGCCAACGTCGGCGCGGCGAGGATCGCGCCAATAGTGTATATGTATGCGCGAGTCGTCGTCGCGGGTTTTCTGTTTCAGCGCGGGGAGTCGGGTTTACCGGAAGCACAACTGGGTCACTCGCACCGTGGATTTTGGCGAGACGGTGTTTCCTTTTTTTTCTGCCGATGCGGCGTCGCAGTCGTCGCAGACGGCGACGAGGCGATATTGGATTTCGGATATTGTATTAAGAGATTCGCTGATGATCGAGCGTCTCGGCGATTTCGCGAGAATGTTTTTGGCGCTTGAAAAATGAGATAGTCTGCCTTGGAGGCCGTTTTGTCGGAAGTGTTTTCAAAAGCTGCACGCTTGAGGCTCTCGATAGGTTTTGCTTAGAATGTATCGGAAACGTTGTCAGCGGAGAGAATAAGTTTTAACTGCAATTTCCCACTCAATTGAAAACGTATTTCTGTCTGCTATTTATGATAATTTTGCATTGCTTACCAAATCGTTAAAATAACGTAAATAAAGACTAGTCAAAGGAAATGTTTTTTCGTTCAATGATTTACAAAAAAAAACTGTTTGATACGACTTTCCTCGTACCGAGCAACTAATTTACCGCTAGAAATTTGTTATTCAACAGATAAAACACGCTATGCGATATTGCATAAACTGCCAGCGCGCCGTAATGACTTCATCAATGGAAACTTCCCCGCAAAAACTACAGCCGTCACCCGGATAGTCCGCATAAACAATCTCCCGCCGCAGCCTCCAACAAACAGCTAAAATCGATCAAATAGCAAAGCGCATTTTCGCGGCAGCGGCAGCGGCGTATCAACATCTGCCTAGAAATAAATGTCCGGCTTTATCGTTCGATTAATTGTTATTGGCCGCCGGTCAATGGTAAACACAGTCGGCCGAGGGGAAAAACGCGAGTGGAAATTAACAGAAGCCGCGGGGGTGTCACGTGCACGCTCGGCGCTCGCGCTCGGAAAAACGGCGAAGATGTGCACGCGGCACGATGACCTTATCTCTCTCTCTCGCTCGGCGCTGCTGCTTATCGACCGCCTCTAATTACCCCCCCAGTGGCGGCTGACGCAAGAGGTCGCATGCGTGTTGTTGCGAGCGCGCACGCTCCGATTCGTCTCGCGGACGTGCACTATCGCCGTCGCTGCCACGGCGGAGTTACTGGCCGCGGGTCGAAACGCTGGGGTTTTCTTTCCTTCCCAGGGACCTTTCCTTTTCGAATGGGTTCGCCGGGAATTCTGCCGAGTTAATTAATTACGACGCTGGCCGATTTTCAGGCGAATTTATTTCGCAGCAATCGTTCCAAATGGCTTTGATGACGAATTTTTTATGATTTTTTACAAAAATTTTATAAGCACTTGTAATTAATTTAAGAATTATTCAAAGTTTATTACTTATGTAGGTATAAGTAAACAAAAACAGAAGTCAGCAGCTAAGAACATAATTATTTGTATATGTACGATAATTTGATCTGATAAAAGTAACGATGCTGTTTGAAAATGTTCCATAAAAGAAATTGTTGCTTACATTTTCTTAGTGTTTTATTGGCTGCTAATATATAATCTTAAAAAAAAAGTAAAGTGTAAGTCTACATGCGATAATGTGATACGGCATCAGGAGACACGTCTCGGAGTTATCAAGGCATTAATAAAATTGCCGTTAATGTACTACAACCTCAAAAGATAAGACTGATTATCTCTCGCTTGAACGAACTCCGATTTTTGGCCTTTACCGAAGAAATGTATCTGTGTGTTATTAGAGTACATTCTGAAAATTCAACGCAGAGGATAATAGAATATTAAAGGTTCATCTAAAAATGCTTGGCGCTGAGCTTTATTAGCAGATTAATCGCAAATAATCAGTAGATGATTGCATCACTTGTTGTGTAAATATGTAAATATGTAAGCCAGTACAAGCATCAGTACAATCATCGGCGTCGACGTGATAACAAAGTCTGCTGAGCAGCTTGATTCACCGAGAGATAAAAAAAACACCGAAAAGAAGTCCAATATCTTATCGTGTTCAGTCTGCATTGCGTACTTCTGTTGTGACTCTGAAAACAGAGACTCCGAAGTAAAGTTACAAAATGTATTATTTATTTGAAAATACCAATAACAGTAAACGGCAAAATACAATTGTTCGATGCCACTAACCCCTTGTAGAAAAAAGGCCCGAGACGCGCCGACGTGCCTCGCGCAACCTTCCGCGAGCCGAGGCGTAACGAGAAAAAGAGACTCACGCTGAATTTACATGGACGCGGCGACCGCCGGCGGGACATCGCCGAGAGCCGAAAACGTCCGCGCGGATTTGCTCAGTCCGGTCACGCGCGCCTGCAAAAATGTCCGCCGGCGCAAAGCGCTGATTAAATCCTCCCCTCCGCCGCTGCCCGTATTTGCTTATCGCTCGAACAATTCTAATTGAAAGTTTCTTTCGCAATCGAGCGAGAGCCGTTACGCGCGTCCGCGGCCTCCTGCGGCGCTGCGCGAGGTTTGCGCGTGTCATTACTGCGGCCGCGCGTGCCGCGTTTGCTCGCGAGTTAGGAGAGAGAGAGAGGGAGAGAGGCCTCGGAGAGCTGCGGATGCTAATGCGCCCGGCAAACGAATCCGAAATTAGAACGGGTTTCTAAAGCCGAGGCTCTCGGGAAGATTTGCTGCTCGGTTCTTCGCATAAATTCGATCTTTGGATGCTTAATTGGGAGGTGATTATGAGGGATGTCGAGATTGACGATGATTTCAAATAGTTATAGAATATTTATTGGCTCTCTTTATTTTAACAAAATCGACTCTACTTCTTATATAGTTGCTTTTCCTTTCTCATTATTTACGCCTATCTCCTACTTTAGCTCGAGTTCACGATGTAACTATACATAATTATCATTACTATTTCGAAGAGCGCGCCGCAAAGAAACTACTCGAAACGATATTGCCCGGTTTTTTCACTACTCCAACACGGCTAATGGCCCGAACATTAGCCACAAGCAAACGTTCTTATCTCCCAAACCAGATGAATACACACGGGGATAAAAAAAGAAGCGCTCGCGCTCTCGTCGATGAAGGGTTCTCACGCGTGCCGGCGCAACGAGGCGGCGGCGTAAAAACAAGCTATTAGAGAGCAAGCCCTAAACATGTCGGTAATCTCGGCAGGACACAGGCCGCTCTCCCGCATTAAAGCCGATCGAACGGATCGCGAGTTGTGTGTACCCTCTCGCGGCATCGATCGCCGATTACGGCGAGCGCGGATGATCGTCGAGAAAGGGAAAAGAAGGAAAAAAGAAACGGGCGCGAGACTCGGCCGACATATTACACGCGGCCTCTGATAACGGACACGAAATCCATTACGGTCCGCTGTTTTGCCCCGAGTGAACGACAGAGGCGACCACACACGGCTCGTCATCGCCGAGGAGGCGAGATGACGCGCTGCGGATCGTTCCCCGGTGACTCGCTAAAATTATCCGCGTCACTCCGCCTGTCGCTCCGATAGACGCCGAGAGGCAGGAGGGAACGCGACTAACGGAGGAATAGGCGAGGCGCGAGACCTGCGGAAAAACGACGCTGGATCCCGGGAGTTGGTCGGGCGTCGGTGCGGTAAGCTGGCTTCGTTCGGATGGGTGGAGTGCTTTTGCGCTTGAAATTCGTTGCTTTATTAGAGCGGAGCTAATTCACGGGTTTTATTGAAATGTTTACGCAGATTATTTTTGGGGAGGCGATACACTGAGGAAGATTCTCTTTAAAAATTACTATTTTAATAGCACTCGTGGGACACGCGCATGTTTTAATAATGTTTACTATATATTTCGTCAATTTTAGTATACATTATTTGAAAATTTTACTACATTATTTGAAAATTTTACTACATTATTTGTAAATTTTACTATATTATTTATAAAATTTACAAATGATATAGTAAAATTTACGAAATATGTAGTAAAAATTAATAAAATATGACTGTGTCCCATAAGTACCATTAAAATAGTAATTTTTAAAAAAATATCTTAATTTTCAAACAAAATTTTTCTCAGCGTAGTTATGCACATTTTTTATTAAATCTAATGTTATCAAAAAATCTGTATTTAGAATATTAATCAATACGATAATCAATTTATTGCATTACATTATTTTATTAAATTTGGGTAAAAAGTTAAATGAACTTACAAATTGAAATTCATGTGTATAAAATTGGAGAAATCCCCAAGAGACGCGCAAAACTTATTCAACCGTGTAACTAAAGTCGCTTTTTCACGCGAGATTTTTAATTATGAATAAGCTGTTGTGCGGGTAACGAAATTTCACGCTGCAGGCGGCGAGACTTTGTAAATTTACTCTTTTTAAAGTGTCATGCGCAAAATCAAGATTCAAATTACTCGCCTCTCTCACGCCGCAAGAAATGACGAATTGCGTTCATTTTACACCGATTCAACGTACGATGATACTCCACAAGCAACTTTTTATCACTCCGTCGCAGCGAATGCGTTATACTATTTAAAACTTCATCCCTACTCGACGGTGCCAAATAGCTGCCCAATACCTGCGCCAATAACTTACACATTTTTATTTCAAAACTTTTCACCACTCGCATTTTAGATTTCGCTGCGGACCAGTCGCCCCGGAAAACTTTCAAAACAATCTTCCAAATGCGCCGTTTCTCCTCGCAACCGGCTCAATCAAACAATCCAGTCTCATCTTGGACCGAAAGCGTCGCGGCCGCGCAGCGATCGGCATTCTTCTGCGTTCCGCCGCCTCCGTAAAACGTACGACGTTAATTTCCGCGAAGCGCGCGACGCTCCCCTTTTTACTCGCCGCGCAATTATCCGCAAGCGAAAAGGACACGCTCCGAGAGCTGAGGGGATTTAACGCCGCGGTCTTTTCCCGATCGATGCCTCGGAGGGGGGCTGATACGAATTTACGACCGCACTCGAGGAATTATCCGCGGTGGAGCTT
>JAWWEM010042532.1:0-13351 GCA_035582935.1 Ormyrus thymus
ACTTTTCAAACTATGTTAATTAATATGATTTTAAATAAAAAAACATATTTATTAATTTATGAATTAATTAATTTATTAATTTATTTATGTATTTATTTCCTCGTTTATTTATTAGTTTATTTAAAATTGGTCCCTAAATAGAAAGCAGCCATATTCTGCTTCAAAAGCGTGACAAAAATACGGAATGCTTAGCTAGCGACTAGTCAAAACTAAACCAGAAATCGCATTTCTGGCTATTCCTTAGTAAAAAATTACGTAAGATTTCTACCAAGGTTACAATGACAGATATATTCGAGCGTCGAATATAAAAAAGAAGCGTTCTGTGCTAGAAATCTAAATTCACTGTAGGGTTCTTCATCTCGTTCCACCGCGATTTTTTCCCATCACCGAGCTTCGCTCCAACCTTTACTTTACTCACCTCGAGAAAAGAGAAACTAAACTTTCCCGCTCCAGCCTGATAGCGGCGGCGGTGACCTTCGTGATGGGCCAAAACGTGGGTCGCTCGACGCGCCTCCTGCACAAGAAGTTCCACAGCATGAAGGACCTGCCGAGCTCGACGCGCATCGGCTGCGACAGCTCGAGCAAGGGCCTGTTCCTCGGCATCCTGTGCATGGTGGCCGGCATCGTCGTCATCCTGATCTTCCTGGTGGTGCGCGAGGACAACAACTTCCCCACGTCGACCCTCTCCTGGCTCAACTCCGGCACGCTCATCGGCATCCTCACGCTCAGCGGCCTGATGACCAGCACCGGCCTCTTCCAGATACGGCAGATGTCCGTGGTGACGAGGGCGCCGGCGCAGCTCGACGCCCTGCTCTCGAACGTCGCGCTCTTCGGCGTCCAGCTCTACTCCATCTTCACGATCGTCGTCTGCGCCTGCTCGCTGGCAACCTTGGAGGTAGGCGAGATCGGGGATTCGAGGCTGCGCAGGCTGAGCTCGTTTTCCGGGATTGCTCGGTCGTTCTTTTTTAAGGACTAGCTAAATAACGATTCGATTTTGTTGAAATTTTTATACCCGTTTGTAATTGGCGGGAAGAATTTTTTATACTTGTTTTAATTAATTACTAATTACTGGAATTAATTATGTTGCATATTATACAATGAAAGTTGGATGGATTAAATAAAAATTGAATTTTAACGATAGATAATTTCCTGATAAGAGCCAGTTATTTTTCTCAAATACATAATTCAAAAATTCGTTTATTTTAGATGCTTTTTTTTTAAATAACTACGCAATTTATTTTTTTTTAATACCACCAACGAATGTAGATTCCTCGATTTTATACCTCGAAACAATTTCACATTGCCTTCTCAATGTTTATAAATATCCACGCGAGCGAAAAATCCTTGCAAAAACCAGAGGCAAAGTGTGAATTTTCCCAATAAAACACGTCGACATTCCGCAGGCAACCGAAACCGAGTCCGATCAGGATATAGAGGACATGCGGGGAAGGCACACGATGCTGCTCGCGGCGTCCGTTCTCCAGCTGCTGCAGTGCTTCGCCCAGAGTACGCTGATAGCCGAGGCCTCCAAGAGATGCTGCATCACGCGCTTCCAGATCGTAGCCAAGCCCGGCAGGCAGATCGTTACATTTTTGCTCTTCAGCAACGGTACGCTCGGGAACTGAAAATTTACGGGGGCTCTAAGTATCGTCGGTAATGGCCCGGGACTGGTTTTTAACTGTTAATAAAGTCCCGAGAGCGGCGCTGCTGCTCTCTTTTTTTACGCGGGAATCGCGATGCTCGGCGGGGTTTCAGCAAAGGGGGACGTATAATTTTATGAGGGAGTTAGTCTTTTTATAATCGACTCGTCGAGCTATGATGTAAGCGATTTCTCTGCTTTAAATTTAAACTTCAAATTTTACATTAAAATAAACCAGCTCGGGATTACAGTGAACTCCATTGCTCCCTGTAAATATTCGGATAAGAAAATATTATTCCGTTTAATGAAAAACAATCATAATCAGCGTAAAACCAAAGAACATAATAAAACATTTTGTAATTACAGCGGTGCTCTGGGCATTCGATACGGTAGTTACGCAAAACTGGATATCCCAGGAATTGCAGCTGAGATTCTTTGGCGTGCTGGCTTGGGGCGTGATTTCGAGAATCGGACTGCCGCTGTTGATCTTTTACCGATTCCACAGCTGCGTTTTACTTCTGGAAGCGTGGAACAAATGTTACAGGACACTAAAGAGCGACCATCCACTTAACTGACGACACAGAATTTCTAAGAAGTTCGCCTCCAGGTACAGAATGTTGCCTTTTTAAACGACGATTTTTTTACCCTACACACGGTACAATAATAAAATAATGACAGTCACTAGTTGTTTAAAATCGCAGTAGCAAAGAAATCTAATACTCTCTCTCTCTCTCTCTCATCCACTCAGGTTCAAGTCAAAAGCCTGGGGCGAGAAGAGCAAACCTCCCAACCATCGCTACCTTCGCCGCAAGGTGAAGCACGACGTCCAGCGCGTTTACGCCGCGAGCACCGCCAGCTCCTCCTCGCAAAAGAAGAAGAAGAAGCGACAAGCGCCAGCGCCAACCCCGTACCCCGAGGGACTGCGAGCGTACCTGCGACCGTACATGGACAGTGCCAGCTGGCTCTATCTCGACCCGAATCCCCCGAGCCTCGTCTCTCCCGTTCCCTACGCCCTACCTCCACCCTGTCGTCAGCATCGGCAGCAGCGACGCGGCCGCGTCCACCGCGAGCAGCGCCAGAGGCGCGTCTCCAGCGAGCCCGGGACCTGGCGGAGCAGCGGCGGACTGCAGAGGCACAGGAGGGTCTACAGCCTCGACGACAAAGTGGACTGCCTGGTGGGCGTCAGGGCCAGCAACGAGGGGGAGGAGGACTTCAGGGGAGGGCTCGCGAGGACCTCGACCTTTCGCAAAGTGCCATGGCACCCGAACCTGCACATGCTCAACATCCGACGAGCCTGAAAACTGATTATTTTTTATTTTTTTTTTTTTTATTTTTTTTTTTTGGTTTCCTTTGTTGGTTATTTTATTCGATCTGCGTGGCTTTTAAGTTTTTTTTTTCTTTTTTTATTACTCGTGTCGACGTGCGCGTGTGGGAACGAGACACGAGGATACCGCGCACGCACTGTATAGGAATGCTCTTTACTTAAAAAATTGTATACGTCTCTCGATGTTTTGCTTCTATTTGTAGTCGTCATATAGTTAATTTTGTTTTTTACTTCGTGGTGATTTCTTTAAACAATGGTTAGAACACTTCTTTATCGACTAGACAATCATCTTAAAACGTATAACGTAGAATTTAGAATTCAAAAGAAAATTAGAATGATTGATTTAAAATTAATAGCGCTAATAATATATTCATGTAAACTTTTTCAATGCTCAAAAGTGCTTAAAATTTACTTTGATGAAGCACACTAACGAACTTTTTACTTTTAAATAACAGCGATATTAACTGTTTTTTTAACTTCATTTTATTTATATACTAAAAACTAAAAAATAATTTAATTAAACAGATCATATCCAGAAGGTAAATCCAGAGAAAATAAAATTTATCAATTGTACCTGAGTGTCAATTTCAAACCTTTATACCTTCATTGTAAAAATTAATATATTTTTTACTTTTAAAAATGAATACTGAATCGTAATAAATAAAATTGTTTATTGATTGGTTAGACAATGAAGAGATAAAATATGAAATTCACATCAATTGTACGAATAAGCTTAATTCTTAGGCGCTTTTATCACTTTATTACTGCAATATCTACCGTGCTTCTTACATACTGGAAAAATTATAATATACGCATTTAAATTCTTTAGGAGATTTATAAGATTTTATAAAAAGATCGATATAAGCAATTTTAGCTGATCAGCCATTGACCTTACTCTTAGGGGTAACGTTTATTCTATTTTTATTGTATTTTACAATCACTTGAGGATTTTTCTTACCTCAAAAGTGAATTCAGTATTTTTGTAGGCCTAGATCTTTTGTAAATATTCTTTATCCTGTTACATTGTATAACTAAAAAATACAAAAGGCGCGTGCATGCAACGATGTAAGAATATAATTAAAATATACGTGTATTTAATTGCAGATGTGTTTATTAAGAAAATCAGATAAATATAGTAAATACACTCTGTGGATATAATAATGTAATGTGTATTAGCAAACGTCAATAGACATTAACCGACCTGTGATTCGGATCAATTATATCAATTGAGTTGAATAAAATATTCTGATTTAAATGTACGTATTTTTGTTGCTTTATGAGCTGAAAAACCTAAATAATTTTTCCCTCAATACAAATCACTGGCACTTATGTTTTATTAGTTTAACAATAGGCACTAAAATTGCTATGAGAGACTTGCTTAATTTATCTTATTAGTAAAGTTCTTTTCTTTCATATACAATTCTTTTGATTGAGAGAAAAAATAAATGGCAGCAAACGCCCGTATGCTAGTTGTCATAGAAAGCTAATGGCCGCTAGTTTGTTTTTTCATATGAAAATAAGAGAAATGAGAAAAAAAGTGCATTTTTATTAAAAATAGTAAAAATCATGATTGTATCCACCCTAAAAATTGATAAATGATATTGGGGATCGTCAGAAGCTACAACGTAAATTTAAAAAAAAATCAACTCCCTGCAAGCCCAGTCGATTTTCCAAGCACACTGAAACTTCAGATTACCAACTCCGCTCTCCCGCGCTCTCGATTCACTCACAAAAAAACGGCCGCTGCCCGTCGGAAAAAGCATTAAATCACATTCGACTAGCTCGGTCGCCAGCAGCAGATCCTCGCTCGCGTCGCGCGGCGTGCCTCGCCCGCTCAATCTCAACAGACGCGAAGATGCGAACAGAGCGCACGACGCGAAGTCTTTAATCGAGGTTGAAGTCGTCGAAGTCGGCCGCTTTGGGCGGCGGCTGGGCAGCGCCGCCGAGTCCTCCCATGCCCGGCATTCCACCCATGCCGCCCATCATTCCGCCGAGGCCGCCGAACGTGGACGATATCTTGTTGATCAGGGCCATGACCTTCGGATTGTTCTGGTACTTGAGGATGTTCATTGGGTTTGAAGAGATGTCCTCGAACGCTGCCGACACTCCTGAGTCCTGGAGAATTTAAAGGGAAAATGTGTTCGTTTACATGGCTTGAGTTGTCGTAAATGGATTTTTTAAGAATTCCTACTTCCGTTTGTCAATGTACTTTGAAAAATGTTTTGATTGCTATTAGATAATTTTTTAACGATGCACTTCCCGTCGGCAGCGGCTGTACGTCAATTGAATATTACACGTTTGTCGGAGAACAATCGAGTTTTAATGATTTACATTTTTGAAATTCATTATTGGGAAATTGTTTTGAATCGCTCAAATATTCAACGAAATCAATAGTTTTACAAGGAATTATACATAAACCAAAATCCGTATTCGAGTTTATTTGCTCTGTTCATAGACCTTTTATCTGATCGAGATGAAACTTCATACATAACTCGTCCGTGTTTACAGATTTTTTTTGGCAGCCTCCTACCGACATTATTGGAGGTCGCCCGAAGGTTACACTTAAAATTTTCAGCTCATCTCCCTCTTTTCGTAAACGACAAAGGTTCGCTTCGCGGCGAAGCTCCACCTCGAACCGCCATCCCGAAGTACGACCCAAGAAAAATAATCAAAAGAAGCTCACCTCGAAGGCCTTGAGGACCTCGGGATCGTTGAGGAACTGGGCGAACTGGGCCATGCTGGGGCCGCCCGTGCCGGCGCCCGCGCCCGCGCCGGGGTTAGTCTGCTGCTGGCTCGCGCTCTCCTCCTGGGCCTTCTCCTGGGCCTTCTCCTGGGCCTCTCGCATCCGCTTCAGCCAGTCCTGCTTCTCGCGCTCCTGTCGCTCCAGCTGCTTGCGCTCCCTCTTGCGCTTGTGCTCCTCGATTTTGCGGGCCTGGAACGGAAGGTTTCTTTTTAATCGAAATAATATATGCGGAACGGAGTGTAGATTTTTTTTTCATTTTCAGTGCCACAAGGGCAGGCAGAGAGAGAGAGAGAGAGTTGGGAATTTATTTTCGTACACAGACAAAATTTTCTATTCAAAATTACCGTGAAAATGATAATCTCGGGGCGAGGTTGTCCATATTTGAATTTTTAATTGTACGTGACATCAAATTTTATTAGTTTTTACATCGAAATTTTATCATGCTACCATGGTAACATTTTATTATAATACAAATTAGTATGGTTTATAAACAAATATACATAAATAATAGTATGATTTTTATCGCTGCTGTGTACAAATTTTTACCATGAAAAAAGTTAAAACGACAGTCGACCTATTCTACCTAACCTTAATTCAATTTTCAGTATAATAACAAAAAATGTTAACATATAATTTATTAATAAATGGAAAATTATTAAATATAATTTATTATCACTAATTTGAAAACTTAATTTGTATTTAATTCGATTTTGAATAACTAAGGATTGAGTAATAATTTTTACCGTGCTGTCACGTTAAAATTTAATCTGATTTCAAATAATTTTTTTAAGAAGGGAGTCCTGCCCCACGAATATCATTGGTTTTCATGGTAATTTTGAATAGAACATTTTGCCTGCGCATTGCGCGACGTCGTGCTTTAAGTGGGATCGCGAAATGGGGGAGAGAAAAATCTTAAAAGAATCATAAATGGATCGTAACTTTCTAACGCGGACGCATCGTCGCGAGTGAACGTGAACTCATCGATAAAAGCGTTCGCGAGTTCCGCCGCAACAGTCGGCCAACAGAGCAAATCCGAGCTCGCACTTCAGACTATTCGACTATAAAATCAGTTAAAATCATCGGTCAACCGCCGTGCCGTTCTCTCCCCGAGTCTCGTCTCCGCCGTCGAGTAAAAATCGAATTCGCCTCGTTAAACTAGCCGAAAGTGCAGTACTAACGCGGCAGCCGAAGAGAAGCAGAGCGAGTCTTTCAACCCGAGGCGTTGCACAGGCATACACGTGCGTAATCCGAACGCGGAAGAGCGTCTGGGAGAGGGTCGGTCCAAAAAGTCGTCTCGCGCTTCTCTCGTCAGCGCGCAGCGTTCGCCTACGTCACCGTGCGGGGTGGCAACCCTCGTGCCTCGGGGGGAGGAGGGTGGGGAGGGACGCCCCGAGACGTCCGAGCGCTAAATCACAATGACGCGAAACAGCGGGCGTCTCCGACCTCGGCGCGATTACCGCGGCGCTTTTAATTATAGACGGCGCACCGGCCAATTGGCCGACGCGATCTCGCGGACCGCCGCGTCGCGACGCGGGGAGCGCCGCGCTGGGGCCAGATAGCACGTCGGGACTCGCCGCCCAGTGCGCGGGGAGTCTCGTTCGAGGGATTCGGGCGGCGCTGGGAATAGGGCGGGATTCGATGGGTTTTGTTTGTGGGCACGATGTGGAAAGGGATTGTTTTTGTAGAGCTGTCTTGCAAAGTTGAATCGATGCCAATATTGTTATTGCTATTGCGCTTAAAGTGCAGTATTAGGCGCTATAGATTCTATTCACTTTATTGATTTTTAAATTATTATATACTGAACTGATTGCAATGGAATATTGTAAGAATAATTTATAACCATTTAGAATAATTGTAAATCGAGATGACACATTGGAGATACCTGCACTGTTTGGGCCAACTAGTTAATATTTTAAAAGATTTTAATTTGTTCGAATGTTAGACTGATATAAAAACGGAATTTTAAGCCTTTGCGTTTCTTCAATTATTTTGATGATTGGATTGCTTCTTTTTTTGCAAACCTAAACACGCGTCATATTCGACACATCAACCGAATGACGTGAAGCTTTCGCAACTTCTTGACATTTATGATGTATACAAAATGATACTTCCAGAAACGTATCAAACAAACGATTTAAATTTTGATTACTTTTCTTTTATTAAATGTAATGAAAAGTGATCAATTTCCACCTAAAACTACCGAATATTAAAAATTTATATGACATGTTTCATTAAAATTTCCACGAGTTTACTCTTCTTTGAACTTGGCAAAGTAAATTCGACAGTGCACCTCTTCCACGGGATGCTTAAATACGAGGACAAACCTACAAGCAGCAAGCCGCAAGGCAGCTTAAAAAACCACTCCAAAATTCGAATCGATCGAGAAAGAGTGAGCGAGAGAAAGAGAGAGAGAGAAGGAGAGAGCGAAAGAGCATCGCGAATGTCTGAAAATGCGAAAAAGAAGGGACGGAGCGGTGCGTTAGTTATATACTGCGAGGAGCCACCTTATTCGGCGGCAGCCCGGACGGCTAAATATAAAGGCGTCCGGCAGCAAATCGCCGCTGATTCTCTCTCTCTCTCTCTCTCTCTCTGTCTTCTGCCTCGTCTTCCTTTTTCCTCTCGCTTTCTCGAGCTTCGGCCGTACGAAGGCGAGCGTCTTCGCGGCTAATGCGCCTTTCTTTCGCCTTTATCTCGGATTAATTTACCGAGCTTCCACGCATACGTACCTCGGTCGGCGCCGCGCGCCAATCATCCGCCGCGGTCTCGGAAGCTTCCAAGCCTCGCGCTCGAAGCTACGCTCGAGCGTACACTACCGGTAACGTAAAACGCGATTGCGCAAAGAGCCAAGACGCCCGTCGTCGAAGCGGGCAAAAAAGAAAAATGAAAAAACCGGCCGAGAGGAAAAAGAAGTCGGTCGCCGGGAGCAGCGGGGGACCCCAGGCGTTTACCCGCAGCGGCGCTTCCTCCGTCAGAGCGGCGCGCACGCACGACGACCTTGCTCCCCATACTCCCGAGCGTCCCGCCGAAACCGCCGCGGCCGCGGCAGCTCTGACAAAACGGGAGCGTCGCTGCCGCGAGGAGACAGACGCTCGGCGGTCTCTTCGCCTCGCGCTCGCGCCCGCCGAGGATTCGCGCGAAGATTTCGCGGGAGCCGCGCGGAGAGCGAGGTCTTGCCCTCCGTAGCCCGAGGGATCGGGACGCCGATCGCGAATACTGCGGAAACGATCGAGCGACCGTTGCGCAAAATGTATTATGTAAAAACGGCGCTTACTCGCAGCTCGCCAAAGCGCTGCCTCTGACTTCAGCTTTATTATTATTATTGAGATCCGCTTTCTAACAAATGACTAAGCATCGCGGCGGGCCAACATATAAACTTTCTAACGATAAATCAAAATAGACACGGCCATTTAATGTTCTATTTTCGAGGAGTCCGTTCCCTCTTTGCTCTCGAGAAGCTCGAGAAAAGCTCTCAGTCAGCGGTTACTGTTCCGCGAAGGAAAACTTTCCGGGGTAAAAGATGAAAAAAAAAAAAAAAAAGAAAAACCGAGCGGAGCGACAGATCGTCACGCCTCCATCCGCGAGTTTCCCAACGAGCCCATTAACGAAAAAGTTCCAAAGTCGCCGCGGCAAAAAAGCCCAAGGAACCACGCAAATAGAAAGCCCCAATTTCGCCCGAGCCGCTGGCCGTTTACTTTATATTTGGCGTATTCGACGTCCCTCCGTCTCGGTCCCTCTCTCTCTCTCTCTCTCTCTCTCTTCGATCTGCGCGCTCTCGTGCATCGCTCGAATAATAGATCGCCTCGTGCGCGGCCGAACATCGACCGGGACGCGACGACGGGTTTCTGACCGATCGGCATGCACGAGAGGGAACAATGGCATGTGCCGTTGGCCGCCGCGACTTCCCTCGGCTGCTTTGATACGGAGGAGTCATCGATGAGATGAGAGAGAGAGAGAGAGAGAGAAAGCGCGGGGGCTGACCGTCGGATCGCGTTTGTTTATTTTTCACGCGGCTCAAGCGGCAGCCGGTAGTCCTCGAATTTTCTATTCCGTTTATGCCGATGCCGAAGTGGGGGGAAAGCGATGAATTTCGACAGCGATCGGGAAGGGCTGCGTTGTGCGGTTGAAATATCGCGGCGACTCCGACAGTGCCGTTTTAGACAGCATTGTCGGCGGGAAAGGTCATTAATTCGGGTTATTTTCTGCGGCCAATGAATGTTCCCGCGCCTCTTCGTACCCTATTTCGGCTATAACAATTGCCAATTCCAAGACTCGGTCCGAGCTCCCTTCGCGCTCGCCGAGGGAAACTTTTCGCGAAGTCGCTCAGAGTATCTTTAATCGCCGATTTAAATATAGAAACCGGTCGGTGTCGGGAGGAAGCGATAGCGCGGAGAGTCGCCGAAAGCAGGCGGCGAAAAAAGAGACGCACTCGCACGTAATTCCGTCGGAAAGAGAGCAACGGTCAAAGTCGTCGATTACGCGCTCGCGCACCCTGGCCTCGGCGGAGACGTCGCGGCAATAAATAGAAGCCGCGTGCGAAACGGAGAGAGAGAGAGAGAGAGAGAGAGAGAGAGAGAGAGAGAGAGAGTCGAACTTGTCCCATCCTCTCCCATTCTCTCTCATCCGTCAAATCAAAGCAAACCGATAAATAAACAGGCTCGATTCCTCGCCGAGAAGGTCTCGAGAAGTTCGACAGAGAGAGCGAGAGAGAGAGAGCGAGAGAGAGAGAGAGAGAGAGCAGCAGCTCCTCTTCTATTTCCACCTCCCGGAGGGAGAGCGAGGCAGGCAGGCAGGCAGGCAGGGCTCGTCGGCGGGCCAGTTCACCCCCCTCTAATAGGCGGCTTGGCCAGCTAAGCCAAAAGCCGAGGCAGTCGCGCCAGTCCTGGCCGGCCGAGCGGCATCAGTGTGCGTCGCCGCGTCTACGAGACGCTGACACGATGACGGGCTCGCGGATGAGACCCGCGCTCCTGATCGCGGGCCTCCTACTGGGCCTTCTAGCCGTGACCTTGCAGGGTAACTGTGATCTCTCCGTAAATGGGGGACGAGGGGGAGGTGGGAGGCGGGGGGGGGGGAGGGGATAGGGACGGGAGGCGCATCCTTTGTCCATGGTGAACGGTTCTCCGAGTGACCTGTGCGTTCTCCCCGGTGACCGTCGAGTACTTCGCGCCGAGCCTTCAAGAGCTCGATCGGACAAGTGCTCGAGGCAGGCAGGTTTGTAGAAAACGCGGCGACGCCGCCGCGGCCTCGAGTGACGCTCGCTTTAGGAGCACGCCGAGCGATGGTGTTTTTAACGCTCGCCGCTGCTCGGAGACTCGGGACAGGCAAAAACGGTCGGGGTAAATCGAAACGAGGCGGGTAAGTATGCGACCACCCGACGCGGCTCACTAAAACTGTCTTGTTCTACTGAAAAGCTCACCGTTTCCTTTGACGACTTTAACCGAGCTTTTCGCAAAAACTTTGACCAGCATAGGCAATGGGCATTCGTGTTCGCTAAAAATTCCTGGCTAAGCTTAAAATTGCGTTGTCGCGTCAAGAATTCAGTACTTTTGCGAACTTGAAACTGAGCAAGAAAGAACAAAGTTGTCCGAGACCTTGCCGGCTTGGAAAATAATTCCAAATCCCGAACGGAAAAATCGGACGAAAACTAAAAAAAAAAATAATAATAATAAATAAATAAAGCGATTTCCATTTTCTTTGTGAGCACGTCGGTTCTCGACGACATTACATAACGAGGCTAGAGAAGATTCAAAGTTTTTCGCAACTCCGCGGCTCCAAGCGTCACGTTCATAAAATAGATTCGGAACTTGAAATATGATTTTTTTAAAAATAAAAATCAACCCGCAGATCCCCAAGTCGCACTCGCGATCCTCTCGATCCGCGCGGGGCTCGATCCGGTATCGTTTTTCAGCGAGCCGAGGGATAGCTTTTTTGTTTTTTTCATTTTCTTTTTTTCTTTTTCATAACGATTACCGAGATTAAGATTTTTGGACCGAGTGACAGTCGCGCGCGGCGACGCGAGCCAATTACGTAAGGGGGATGCTGAAGATGGCTCGCCGCGTAACGTTGACTAATAGCCCTGACAATGCAATTAGGGATATTGAGATCCTCGTTTATATATATGTTTTTTTTTTTTATTTTTCTCGGAACCAGCGCTGGTACCTTGAATTTTTGGGACGCGATTTACGAAATCCGCCGTTTTTGACGAATTTTTGAAGGTTTTTTTTTTAACGAAAATTAATAATAATATGTGGATATTTTTTAAGATATTGCTCAATGATTTTTAATTTAATGAGAAAAATTAAAAAAGTATAGCTGTTGCGAATATATCTGGCATAATAAGAAAAAAAAATTTACGCGTTAAAAATAAAAAAAGTAATACTTATATTTAAACTCAATTTTCTAAAACATGTTTAAACATTTTTTCAAAGCAGAAGTATTCTTTTTTTTTAACGTTCCAGAACCATTTTTAATTTTTATCCAAGCTATATTAAAGTATTAAAACTTTGATTTAACACATTAAAAAAAAAAAAAAAATTCCAATTTTTTGAGAATAATCGTAAGAATAACTTATGTATTAACTAAACACTGACTAGCAAGACAATTAAACAAATTTATTTAATTATGACGTGCTGATAAATTTTAAACAAATATAAAAACATTTTCTATGATTAAAACAAAGTTGAGAACTTGAGGCAGATTTCTAATTTAAAAAAAAAACATGAAAAAAACTTTATTTATTATCAACAAGCAAACGATTATAGGACTCTTTAGCAAACGATTTTTAAAATATCTAGTTATATACAAAGTTTTTTTCTTCAGCTCAATTAATGCCAGTTTTAAATTTCAGTATCTATATTCGACCTAATTTGGCTAAACAATGATCGAAGTGTAAACTATTTTTAATCAAAATAGCCCTATTAACTGTGATATATTGTAATTAAGCAAAGAACAGAAAGCCGACTGTTTCATATGCCAATTTTAAGAGTAAGACAAAGTTCCCACAATTAACGGTCGCATGAAAACATTTTTTCTGCCAAAACCAAGACGCACTTCCAAAGTCCCCGAAAAGCTCTTATCGACGAGTTCGATAATTTCGATTTACGTAAGCCGGGAACTCCAAAATTAGCTCCGTATGTTCCGACTGCGCTCGGCGCCGCCAGCAGCGCAGCCGTCCCGAGCTGCGGAGAAGCTCGTCCGCGACCCGTCGAGCTTCCTCGTCGACCCTCGCGAGCCGACGGGAAAAGGTCCGGATTCCCGGCCGCGAGTCCGCGCGCCTAAGGAGCTCTCTCTCGCTCGGCTCCTCGGCGAAAGCTCGGCCGCGAGAGCAGCGGGATCCCTTTCTATCTTTAACCTCCCCCCTTCTCAGCCGGCGGAACCTTGCCAAAGCTCGCTCGCTCGCTCGCTCTCTCTTTCTCTCTCTCTCTCTCGAGCGCGCGTATCTCCAGAGCCCCTCCTCTCCGTCGGCGCCGATTTAGCGTAACAATTTTGACATTGGAGTCCCCCCCCCCCGCCGAGGCGCTCCTGCGCCGATCACGGTCAGGTCGGCGGCGTTAATTATAAAAACGGCCGAGGCTTAAGGGGATGTCAAAGCTAATATTTACCGACCGAGCGCTGATGCGGAGAATATTGTTTATAAAAAAATAGATAG
>JAWWEM010042563.1:0-13344 GCA_035582935.1 Ormyrus thymus
ACATCCCAGAAATATTATGGAAATATTATCACGATATTCGCGTGATATTGCAGCAATATTTCAATGCTATGTGGGAAGTAATATAAAAAATTAATAGAAGGAAAAATTGGAAAAAAGAAGATCAATAGCACGCCGGGTTCCCAAACTTAACTTTTGGTGATCAAACGAGAACCAGTGCGATCAGCGTGATATGGCCGTTGGCAGACTTTTGAGTACTAGTTTGATTCCGGCGCACGTTGTGCGCCGACATTTGCATTTCTTTATTCAATTTTTTTGTTTTTTATAATTCGATAAAATTAAGCGATAATTCGATATCCTCGGCTAGAGATCGATAAATACTCGAAAACCGAACGAATCTCGCGTGGGATTTTTATAATAAGGATGCGTTCGTAAAATTAAGAATCACTCAAAGAGGGAAGTATTATATATAGGGCTTACTTCGGATTCTCTGATTTAAATCGATCCTCAGGTGTAATATTGCCTGTGAGCATACAGAACATAAGTATTATATAAGTTGTGTGTGCTAATATAAACTAAATCACGTAGAAGAATGCATTTTTATGGAAGGCTGCGAAGAAAAAAAGAGCGCTCATATACTGCGCCTGAATTTAGCTAGTACAAATAAAAAGCAGAACGCTTGTATAATATAAAAAAAACCGCTGCCGATGCATTGGCACTTAGCTTCCTCCTAACTAATTTATCCAATATTCCAATATTATCTCTGAGATTCATTAAAAACAATCAGTTTCAACAACATAATTTCAAACTATTCTATATTTAATTAATCACTTATTTTTCTATTATTTTATTTTTATATGTCCATTTTATTTTAAAATTTAATGACAACAAACTAAATTTAAATAAAAATGTTATTACCGGAAATGCGCAAAACTCGATTTCGCGCAAGCTTGATTAAAAATGCATGAATTAAATCAAGCTTTGTACAAGTCGTATCAAACAATAATATTCAATAAAAAAGCAAAAAGTTGATTTTAACCTGGTGTTACCATTTCACACTATCTTCGTTTTGAAGAAAATTAAATAAAAATTTCAAGTAAATTCAATTTTCTTGAAAAGTAATTTTTTTTCCAAAGAAAAGTAATTTTTTGTATTTGATTTGAACTATATTGCTGAAACTAATGCAAACAATCAAAATAAAATAATAATAATAAAAATATGGCTGTACTATGTTATGTATATAATCCCGATACCATGGACAATTTAAAATCTTTATAAAACAAAAAATAGTAGATGAATTTCGAAAATTCTTTCTAATTTTGAAGTTTAGTTAAAGACGAAAAAAATAAGTGGTCAATCATTGAAAAAGACCGATTATTCACTAAGACACAACTATTCAAAAAATTGAAAAAAAAAAAAATCTTAATATATTTTGAACTAATAAGTTTCATAAGCAGAAAAACTATACAGCTCTGAACATACAAAGGATCTACATTTTCCCAAAATTTCAAGTAATGCCTTTTTACTCCCTTAATTGTTGGACATAGAAAACTCATTTTTTTTAGTTATCAGCTTTTTATTCAATAATTAATTGAGAAAATGGCTTGAAATTTTTACAGTTTATAGCTCGCTATGTTTTAAATTATCAAAAATTTCTTCAGAGCAGTTGATAATTTAAATTAAGAATTGTAAGCTTTTTTGAAAAAAACACGTTTTTGTTAAAAACAAAAGAACCATAAGAGCTAGAGTAAATTTTTTTTCTCTGAAATTACTAGTATTTTTATGCTCTTTAAAATGGTCTTTATTCGATTCAAATATCTCAATCCTATTATTAAATAAAAAGTAAAATTAAATTTTTCGAAAATTGAAAATTTGCGATAAAAAGAAAACAAATAAGCTAAAGAAAAAAAGATTTTTTTGCCGCGATCACAAAAGAAAAACAAAAAAAAATGAGCCGTCAAAGATGCATATCCGTTCAATAGAAGCTAAGATCCAGGCGCATACATACACACACACACGCGCGCGCACGCACGAATGCTCACACATACATCCACACAGACATTTTTCAAAAACCATTTATTCTTGTTCCTGACACCTTAAAATACAATTGTAACAGGTTTTTCGTACAACTCCAAAAATTACTATCGCAATGCTTCCTCTAGGAGGAAGCAATTATTACGCGCAAAAAATCACACTTATTTTTTCAACAATCTTAAAATAAATGGAATGAGATTATTAGCTCAAGTACACATTTTGATAGTCGATTAGTCTGCTTTGAAAAATGTAACCATAAATTTTGATATTTAATAAATTTTCCCCGAAAGCTTATAAGCCTCTTGAAACTTGAAATCCTAAAGTATTATCTAGCAATTCAGAAATATCGCTTGAGCCACAGCTTGATTCATAAATGACTTCTCGTGCTCGTCCCATGCTCTTTTTGTCTTTTAATTGCAGTTTAACTTTTATTGTTTTATCATCAGGTGATATAGCGATAATGTTGGATTTTTATTTACTTCAAAAACATTCTTCGGTAGGCAGCAGTGATGACTAATGATACTCACTGAATTCTGTGCGTCTGCACGCAAACATATTTTTTGTATCTCTTGCAAATTTTCTAAATAGGGCCATCAATGTGAGGTAACGCGTTAAATTTTATCTTTATATTCTTTATAGCCCATTACAACGCAGTGCGTCATTATTTTGGCTCAGTCTACAACTTCACTCTATATCAAAATTTAACTTCAAATGCTTCCGCATTCGCATTTAAATTAAGAAAATATATTTATCTACTACAGCTTTAATACTTTCGTGAGAATAGCGGAGAGAAATTGTACAAGATTTTCAATGGAAAATAACCTGAGTTGAACGAACATCATTATTGCGATAAGATTGCAGTCGCGGCCTGATGCCTCTCTCAAGTCCGGAACTGGCCTTGAATCGCATCCGATTGGTCCCCCGGCAGGCCTATCCGTGAACTCTGTTTGAAGGGCCAGCGGCAACTCGATCGCCTGCTCTCCCCAACTGCGGCGGCAAGGCCGGTGGAGTGTCGGGGCAGCACGGCGAGCCTGTTAGTCGCTCTTGAACCGTTGCGCCGTGAGTTTAAACCGCCGGTGTCTCGTTTTTGAACTCGGCGCGCGTGCCGATTTACTGCGATGCGCGCCTCTTTCCGGCTCGAGTTCGAGTGAACAGTAGCGGAATATATCGTACGCGTGTGACTATTTCGCGTGTAAAAGTTGAGCATGTGTACGGCGAGTGTTCGTTTGTTTATAAACGAAGAGCCAGTGAAGAGTGAAACGATTTCGACGACAGTTGAGAGCCGTTGTTGATCGGATAACACCGACGTTCAAGTGGCTTTGTTTACTCGCTCAGTCTTTTTGCCAGCTTTATTCGAGAGGTTATTCTAGGTAAAATATTCAACGTTTATAGCTTGGAAATATTTTCACACTTTAGATTTTTGCGATGTGCATTTCGCGTTGCGTTCGTGCTCTCGCTTTGACACAGTATACGTATAAGCTTTGAAACGTTACACTGACAAGTAGATTTTATAAAAGTTTTAATAAAAATATACCTGTTAGATATTTGTAAAAAGTAATTTAAATGCGTTTAGTTTATAAATAGTAATAACAAATTATATAAAATTCTTGTAAATATATATTGCTGAAAATTGATGTACGTTGGGTAAAATGATATTTTAATTTTATTAAACTTTTATTGATTCTGACTTGTAACTATTATTAACATAAACACGAATTTAAACTTAATTTAAGATTAATAAACTCGAATTTAAGAAGTAGCTTCTTCACCTTCTCTCATTAATTCTCAATAAAGTGCACTCAGTCTCTGCATAAGAGATCGAACAAAATCGTTAAAAAGCAATATCAGACCCAGTGTTTTTCCGACCCCAACAGACTGGCTTTTTCGCACGCGCATACGCGATGGACGACGCAAAAAAGCCAAGGATCATGTCCAGCGGCAGCTCTTGTCGATTGAACGGCTCTTTAATGAACGGCGGTCTGCAACGGCGATCCGTACAAAACGAGGAACTTAAGAAGCTGGAGGACGAGATCAAAAAAGCATACATGCTGAAAGCACTGCAAGCCCAGTTACTCGAACAGGATGCCAATCGAATGGCCGAGGGTATTCAAGAGCGAATCGAGGCCGAAGTTAAAGAATATCAACACATACTTTCGACCGAGAAGGATCGTACCAAAGCAATTGAACGGCAACAGCGCATCGTCGAGCTTAGATCCGCTCTGAAGCGCCAAGTTGACGAAAAGCAGGAAAAGCGTATCCTTCTCGAGGAGGAAGAACGAAGAGAACGCGCGATTCTTCACGAGTTGGATCGAGTTCGCGAGGAACAAGATGAACTGGAGAAAGCTCGAAATAAAGAGCAGTTGGCCGAGCAGCTTATCCTCGAAAATTTACTTCAAAAAGAAATACAATCAATTGGCAGGCAGAAATTAGAGGCGCTCGAAACTAAGGAGGAGATAAAAAATCAGAAGTATGCAGAGATGGTAGACAAGAGACACGAGCACTTGAAGAAGCTACGGCTGGATGCGCAAAAGAGACGGGAAGAGGCTATTCTCACGGTGGCAAAGATGCTACTGGAGCTGCAGGAAGAGAAGACCGAACGACAGCGTATACTGGCTGACATACTAATCGAAGAGATGAAGTTCGCCGCCGAAATCGAGGCGCGCGAGGCTGCTCTGATACGAAAGCAAAAGATGCACGACCTTGCCGAAAGCTTGAAGGAACAAATCCGCTTCGAAGAGGAGTGCAAGAGGCGCTTCGTCGAGAGAGAGCGCGAGTTCGCCGAGGCGATCCTAGCAAAGGTCATGGAGTCGGAGAAGATGGAACAGCTGACCGCGGAGGTGAAAAAACGACGCAGACTGCAGTATCGTTCGGAACTCGAGCAGCTGATGAAGGAGCGCGATCGCGTCCGCGGCGAGGAGCTCGCCAGGCTGCGCTTGGAACTGGAGATGGACGGCCTGGAGGACGAGGCCAGCCGCGAGGAGGCGAGAAGAGCCAGGATGCAGCTTCTCGAGAGCCACATCGATCACATCTCCGAGTTCATGAGCAAGAAGTCGCTGTACGACGAGGAACGCAGAGTCGTCGAACAGTCGCGGAAGCAGAAGTAGAAGCCTGCTTTTCCGAATAGCCGCGTTTACGTTTGCAGCGAGCCGGCGATGAGGTCGTGAGCGATCGCTGTCATTTATCCCGTTGACATGATTGAGGTACGAGCGCGGAAAAACTTGATGACCGGGCGGCACGCTGTATAAATGCGCGACGCTCTTGCGCTAATCCTTACCTTTAAAGGGAGAATCGATCCGATCGGTAAAAACTGCCTTAATCAGCCGGATACGCGTATTATCTTTGCCGACCAGCTGTCCGTGCTTGCGATCGACTGCGGTGAGAACGATCGTTTTAGAAATCGACTGTAAGTTGTTGATTATGCGACTGTTTTTTTTAATAATTCCATTGTAATCTGCAATGTTAAAGGCAGAATTTTGTTGTATATTCTTAGCGTTACTTAAAATGTAATAAACCAATTAAATAATATATAGAGATTATCTTCTGAAGTTGCTTCCTTACTTTATTCTATTTACGACGTTGCTATATATTCGTTAATTAGCATCAATTTTGAAATGGAGAGCAAGACTCGACTGCCTAATCGATTTCTTGGAATTAATGAAGTTGTTTTCAAGTCAATTTGATTGACTCGTCGAGTTCGTGAGTGAGCAAAGGCAAAGTTGCACGACGAAATTCTCGTCGCATACGTTATATGCTGATAATGATTAAATTATGGAGAAGCGCAAAGCAGAGATAGAGAGGAGGACAAGGGTAGAAAAGAGCGTTACCAAAGTATTCGTGCCGCAGCATCAATTAGGCCGTCTTAATTGGATTTTATAACGTGAATATCGATCGAGTTAATGTTTAGTCATAATGACTGTGAAAAAGGAAGTCGCGTGTAGCTGTATTTTATTTTTAAATAAAACAGTTGTGTAACATAAATCATTTACAAGAATTATTGCCTGTAAAGCACTAAAGAAAGTAAGCATTAATGATAAAAATTGGTGGTATGCCACCTGACACGTTGTCCAACAGTCTTAATAGAAAGGTTCCCACCGTTTTAACGCCTTCAAAAGTAAAAACAGCAGCAGAGCGTGATAAGAACAGCAGCGGGAACCAGCCACAACGCCCATCCGGCACCTGTCGGCAGGTGCTCCGCGACACTTCGGCAATTTCGAGATTTTCAAAACGGACTTGCCGAAGGAGACCGTTGGGATTTGCCGGAACAACTCCTGGCTATCCTCGTTGGAAGGCCGGACACAGGGAGACCTCGGTAAAGGCTGCGCACGCTGGGCTGCGATGAGGAGAGCTCGCTAAAGTTAACAAGCCCGTTACAACCGCGGTCGTTACCGGATTTATCGTCGGAGTGTAAAATAAACCAAAGGCGAAGCGCCTGTTAACTGTCGGGAACATTTTTCGATTTTCGAAATTTCAAAAAGTAATTTATCAAAGGATTTACGATTTTTTGGTTTTAGTTTTTATAGTGTGAACAATATGCAGTAATCAAAACAAACATTTGATGATCATATCCGCATCTGTAGAGCTGCAAACATGAAAGTTTTATTAAAATGCACTTTGTAGTAATTGATGCTCTACTGTGTAAGTTTTTAACAAGAGAATTGTGAGTTTTTGTTTCTAATATCAATTAGACTAGGAAGCAAAATGCGATAAATGCATCCGTAGAACATCAATGAAAAACTTTTATTAGAGCTTAAAACGTGCGACTTTTTCAAAAACTGTCTGAATTTATAAAGTAATTTCATACTAAAATTACCGAAACTCATTAAAGTTTAATTTTCATCGCGAATTAATTACCTTGACATTCTTAGACTCATTAAAAATGATTGTTTTCACTCCCTCGCAATCCCACCCAAAGTATCCCCCATGTAAATTCGTGGTCTCCTGAATATCCAAAAGCTCTTTCAAGTTCGTACAACAATCTTCTTAATTCATAAGCTGAAATTGCCTCGATCCCATACACTTCCCCCGTCCTCCGCATAACTCGTTAAAAAGAAAGTTTCCAAAGACGGCGACGCGGCTTGAAGGTGTATTAAGAATCAGGCTCTTCCTCGCTTCCGGTCGCACAAGAAGCGTTGCGGTAATTTTCGAATGGAGGGCAGGTTCGCGCGAGGGCATATGTAGAATGAGCTGCGCCGCTGACTTTCGTGGGAACACAAAAGGAAAGGAAGGGGGGAATAGGCGCGCGAGAAGCGGCGAGAGAGAAAGAGGCAGCGAGGATAGAAGAAAGGCATGAAAGGCAGGTAAAATTCGACGCGTTACTGTACACAGCGACTGCTTTCATTAAAACGCTAATTAAATTTCTTCTCGAAGTAATTAAGTGTCAAAGTTAATTTTATGCCGAAATATTAATTGCCCCGAGGATAAAAGTAATATACGAACGAAGGCGCGCTACTTTTGAAGAGGATTCGTCACGTGACCATTAATATCAACGAGAAGCTTAGCTCAAAATATTTTCCGCAAAGTCGACACTTCCTAGTAACTCCTACTACATCGCATATACTCAATAGGTCTGTTACGCAAGCTCTTACATTGAATAACAAAGGCGATCATAAATCAGCAATCATCACTTTCTTTGAGTACAATGAACTTATAGGAAGGCTCGATTGATCACCTGGAAAGTTTCAGCTCCCGACACAGCGCAAATCATCTATCTGATGAAAATTCTCTCCCTCGCGCCGGAGCTCATGTAAATCGCCAAGTTTCACTCCGCCTACCTTTGTCAGGGGCCAGAGAAGAGAGGGAGGGGAAGGGGGACCCCCCGTTGATGTCGCACAATCGACTCTAATAATGAGATTCCGGTAGCAGTTCAGCTTGCCGGGCTGTCGAATTTTCCGAGGCAGAAAAGCGCGCAATTCTCTTCTTTTCCCTCCTCCCTTTTACCGGGGATAGAAAGAGGGAAAATGGAAATTTGAGATTTGTTCGAAGGGCGTCGGGACGCGGACGACGTCGAATGATGTCTTCTCAATTATTTGGTCTGCATGAATAAGATAATGAGGGCATTGTTGCATTGCAGAGGTAAAAACTTTGTAATAAAATTCAACGATATTAGTGAATGCCATAAATTATTTATTATTAAATATAACAGGAGTCGGAAATTAGAGTACTTTTTGGTATTAAAAAATGTTGATCAAATCATCCTATTAGATACTAATAATTTTAAAAAACAAAAATATTATTCGTTGATAACTTTTTGAAATTAAAATTTCAAATTTCATGTTACTGGAAATGAATTCTTAAGCAAAGAGAAGATTACTTCTTCGAAAAAAATGGAAATTAATATGTAATACCGAAGGAAGAGAAAAATTTAAAACGGTAAATGCAACAGTTTAAATAACAGGAAAGGAATTTTTAAGTGAAATTTTTCTTGAGAAAGTCTAACGTCACACTAATTTCAAAGGATTTTTTAGTACACTTTCTATAATCAAATAGAAATTTAATCACCTGTGGAAATCTTCAACTTAAAGTTTACCTTTTTTACATAGTTGCATAACGTAAAATTAAAAAAAATATGTCTGTAACATTAAAAAGTAATTTTTCTATAAAAAAATCTAAAATATATAGCTCTTAAAAGAAAATATTTTGGAAAATGTACGATACTACTCGCCTGCGTTTCGTGCGGATGTACCTAAGTAGATCCTTAAAAAAGTAATGCTTAAAAAAAGAAATACAGGTTGCACTTTTGCTCTATAATGACGCAAGAACGCTTAACCTCGAGCAGAAGAGTGGCGCGTAAATTCCACTGGTTAAGTACAGTAGTTGCATGTATAGTAGCACGCATTAATCAATTAATTTTCAACCAAGCTGCAATATTTATAGAATTTACTCAGTAATTATTGGAAATATCCAGCAAAAATTATCATCCGTTAAAAATTAAGTCATCGGAACAAATACCGCGATTTGCATTCTTTCTTTATATGCGTATTATGCAGTAGCCGTTCCGTCTCATTGTCGCAATCGCAAACGCAACCGAGCGAACTGTACTCGCAGCTCTCTCGCGGAGCGGACATTAAACGGCAATAGATCATCGCGCGCTCTACATGCACGCGCGATATTCGTCCCTCCCCGTTCTAATTTATGATACACGGCAGCCAGGCGCTGCGGCCCGGCGATGAACTCGAAGTAGAAACTGGCGGCCTGACGGATGGAATCATTTGTTGCGCTTCGAATCTCCGGGCCCCCCACTTTTCCGCTCTCTTTTCTGTTATCGTCCCGAGAGAGGCGCTTTTTTACATCTTATATCGCAGTCGCGCTCACCGAGCGAATCCTGATTCTCCCCCCTGCTCCCCCCCCCCCCCTGAGTTTGCCGTCTCATTGACAGCGACCGAGAGCCGTCTCTCCCTTCTGTAAAGTGCGTTAGTCGGCAGAAAACTGGTATTTTTGCATGGGGTATCAGCTTGTTTTTGCCCAGGGGGAGGGGAAGATCAGGAGTGACGCTATTCATACTTATTTAAAGTAGCGTATACACTCGAGCGTTTATGGCTCGACAATGATAGGAGTTTCGAGTTGGGAGCTTAGTGAAAATAATATATAGTGCTTCGCGCGTTATTTACGTTAGCGCTCGGTTGGATAATATTTGCTCGATGTCCTAGCATTTGAATGAATTTATATTGTAAAGGAGTAATATTTCAAAGTACGTTGGAGGTTAAACGGAATTAAAGTTATTTCATTGCAAAAATAAAACACAAAAATTATTTAGCATTTGATTTATAATCTTACGGCACTATCGTTATATTCAATTTTAATAAGCTTAAGAATTTTAACGGTGCTGTAACCACATTGAAAATAAATATATATATACGTGAATAAATATATATTTCATTTACGATGTCAATATAGAGTATTATTATATAGTATAATAATTACTCCTAAAAATGAGTTTATGCGCTTATAGAATATAAATCTTGAAAGAAAAATGATATGCTATAAAGAAAATAAATGATTAAAGAAGGATAGATGAGGATCTATAAAACCTGTAATAATAATTTAATGTGGACGCTGAGTAACCCAAGTTCGCGGTATATGCGGTGTATTATGCAGCTAACGACGCGACAACACTTTTTGCAAAGTAGAATTTTTATGCGAACTGCTTTATTAATACTTGCTTTGCAAATAGCAAAAAATGTGCATTCAAAAATATTTATTTATTCATGCCAAGAACTTCGATATCGAACAATCGATAATTATTGAATTCAAAGATATAATAAATTGATAAACGCATATGTGTATTCTTTTTTTTAAAATTTAATTTTAAAATGAAAATAAAAACCACTTTAGGTAAATAGAAAGAGTAAATAACTGAAGCATGAAATGAAATGTAGTTCGAATTATAAATAAAAGCAATGAATTCGAAACTCGTTGATAGCTCATTCCCGCCAAATCAGACTACCCGTTATTATCGAAATGAGAACCATTTGTCAAGCATTAGCTGCACCGAAGCTCGAACGAAATACTGGCTTTTGCAGAATCATGCCCGCTCATTCCCGATCGAGCTGACCCTCGTCTTGTCCCGGTATTTTTCGTGGATCACGAGTAGCTTTTGAAAGCCCCGGGTGCACGTACAGAGGTTACGCGGAGGTCGGCGTGCAGTTGTTGAGATCGATTAGGGTGATTTTTCGTTGAATGCTTGCGCTGAAAGCCGTGACGTCTAAATGAATTTCGGGACTATCCCCTCGACGGCAGATGCGCAGGAGATTTTTTGCAATGGCTGAAAAAATATTGTTTCTAGTAAAATATGGTCCTATGATTGTATAATTGTAAATATCAGCATTAAAATCAAATAAAAGGAGGCCACTTTTGGCCAGAAAGGTGAATTCACCTTGTCAAATACGTTCTTATAATATTTTTTAAAATAAAATGACTATAAAAATTTTCCCAAAAGGTGAAGGTGGCAAATTGGCTTCTTGCGCAGAAGAGCATCTAGTGTAAGGAACGAATTGTTCATCACGTCCTTGTAATAAACACTTCTGCTCTTAAAAAAGAAAAGCAATACCTCGAAGAAGAAGCGCGAAAGAAAGTCATCAGGGCGCAGAAAGGAGCATATAAAAAGACGAATATTTATCGCAGGAAGCAAGAATGAGAGCGAACATAAAGCCGCCCCGCGGGGCATTCTCCGGATTTCCTGTGGCAGCGGCGGCGGGACCGTGCTGCACGAGTAAAAACGCACCGACGTCTTTCAGTCCGGCGAAACTTAGAAAACGTTTCGTCAGGGAAAAGCTTGCGAATTTATCCAGCGAACGTCAAGGTGTGCGCCGCCGCGCGGAAAGATTTATGCGACGAAAACCGAGGGTTTGCATCATTTATTTCATCGCAATGCGTTCATTATTAACGGGCCCCTATTTATAGATAAATATAGATAAATCTTCGGGGGCTGAATTATTGCTTGATTGATTCTAATAATAGGTAAATTGATTCTCGAAAACTTCCGCAGAACTCGCTCTCGTCGATCAATACTCGTGCCCGAATTCCTAGCCGTCAGTACCGCTTCGCCGCGACGCAGCAAAGTAAGGAAAAGACGCTAGCCGAGACCTGCCTTTACAGCCTGCATCCGCAATCAGCGGCGCAAGACGTCAGTCTCCCGAAGTGAAGCGAGCGCGCGAGTTCCCGTCACGAAACGGCAATCAGCTTCGGGCCTCTCTCTCTCTCTCCTCGCTCTTGTCCGTCTCTCCCGCTGTCTGGTACTCTTATTAAGCTGCACCACCCACGGAGAGGACGTTGATAATGCACTTGCGACGAGCTCGGTACGTGGCGGCGCGCGCGGGCGAAACTTGCCGACCGCGGCAAGAAGCTCCGCGCGCAGTCTTTTCAAAAAAGCGTTTTGCAACGAGAAGGGAGAGAGAGAGAGAGAGAGAGAGAGAGAGAGAGAGTTTAAGAGAGAAGTTTCGAGACGCGACGTATTAAACTTGGCAAGTATATAATTCTCGGTCGCTCTATGGAATGAAGCCGCGTCGTGCCCGGATCCTTGAGTGCAGACCTGCAAGCTACGAGGGCGAATGAGTTTGACTTTTCTTTACGCCCTCGGATATGTTTTAGCAACTTTATTACAGTTTGTATGCAGGCTGCGGAAGCTGTTTCAATTAATTATGTAACGAAGTTTTGGGATGGAAATTTCGGCGAGTCGACGCGACGTTGAGCGCTGAAGTGTAATTTTGGCAAGGTACTGCCTTAGAATAATAATTTAAATATTTTCAATTCTAATTATTCTCCGTAGACATCTTACGGCCTCAACCCTATTGGAAGATGCATCGAAGTTTTACGACCTGCACAATAATAGAAACGTATATAGGTAGCGAGACGGAAAATTGAATTTATTCTTGATGGGTCCGCTCGATCAACGTCAAAAAAATCTGAAAGACCCGGCCACTTCGAGCGAAACAAACACACCTCAGATTCCCCCAAACGGAATGAAAGAATGTTTAACTGTATCGGGTTTCCTCGTATTCTTTTTTGCGGCCTTGATCTCTTGAACCCCCTTACCCTCCCTTCGTGCGTTCGTCAGGCACTTTTTCGAGCAAAAAACGCATCATCTGTCGATACGATTCGCTGTATATTTTGCTAGATTTACGGTTGAGTAAAAATTTTCAAATCCAAATAAATACTTCCCCTCACTGCGGATATTATTCAAACACAAAATTAAAATTGCCAGTTCGACGTGAGTAATTATCGTTAAAAATGGGTATCTTGCACGTGCCGAACGAATTCAGGAGTGAAGAATCAATTTCCTTTATCTGGCTTTCATTAAATTTTTTGCTTCAAAAAAGCGTAACGAACGAAAAATTCTGCCAGTCCGAAACAAACTCATCTCTATACAGTCCACCGCAGACAAGCAGATGGTGCCAATTTCCATTCGAATTGGAAACAAAAGAAGAATTCCGTACAGCGCCGAGGGCCTTCCCGTCTCTCTTTTTCTCCCGTATATACGCGCAAATCGGATTGAAATAATCAGATCTACAAGCCGGTGGATTCGACGAGCTACGAAGTCCCGAAGCCCGGAACGAAAATTACTGTAATCCCGTCTGCCGGCTAAAACCGACGTATTGTGTGCGTTTCCATGCATACGCACACACATGGACTCCGAAGAGCGGCGACTGAAAGGAGAGAGGTGTAAAGAGTAACAAAGCGTAGCGGAGAGAGAGAGAGAGAGAAAGAGAGAAAGCAAATTAGGAGGAAAGAACGAGGCCAGAAGTCAGGAGCGATATACGTTGCGCGCGCATTGTATATATTTCAACCTCTCTTAAAAGAAGTCTCTTTAACAATTCCTCACAAAAACGAAATGGTGATCTGTTAGCAAACGTCTAT